>VSMD01122420.1:0-22237 GCA_008750895.1 Mirza zaza
AAAAAAAAAAAAAAAAAAAAAAACCAAAGTGTTTTCTCCACAGTTATACAATTGCTAGTGTTACTTTAAAGGTCTAACATGGGCTGGGCGCAGAGGCTCACGCCTGTAATCCTAGCACTCTGGGAGGCCGAGGCAGGCAGATTGCTTGAGGTCAGGAGTTCGAAAGCAGCCTGAGCAAGAGTGAGACCCCGTCTCTACTATAAAGAAATTAATTGGCCAACTAATATATATAGAAAAAATTAGCCGGGCATGGTGGTGCATGCCTGTAGTCCCAGCTATTTGGGAGGCTGAGGCAGCAGGATTGCTTGAGCCCAGGAGTTTGAGGTTGCTGTGAGCTAGGCTGACGCCATGGCACTCACTCTAGCCAGGGCAACAAAGCAAGACTCTGTCTCAAAAAAAAAAAAAACAAAAAGAAGAAAGGTCTAACAAGTATCTGTGGGTGAAGTTTCTTCAATCCTTGTCCTACCTTCCTCCATTATACCATATGCTTGATGAGGGTAGAGACCTGGTCTCTCTCTGCATCATTTTGCAGAACACAGCAAAGGCTAAATGAATGTTTGTTTGCAGGAACAGAGGCCAACGGGAGTCCAGGATCTGACTTCGGAGGAATGCACCGCCCCACAGGTCTATACTCACAGCCTGACTCACCTCACAGGCTGAGCTGGGAGGCTCCAACTGCCTCCCACTCTACCTCAGTATCTTCTCCCTTGTCTTCCTCTTGCCTCCACCTTGGATAATGGCGATATCCAGCCAACACTTTCAGTCACATTGGAGAAGAGAAACAGCCTGGTGCAATCCCCAGATCACATTGTACTGAACTCTGGAACATGTTTCCACACTCACAGCTAAATGTACTTACGTGTGTGTCATCATAAGAATCAATGAGGCCAGGCGCCGTGGCTCACGCCTGTAATCCTAGCACTCTGGGAGGCCAAGGCAGGCGGATTGCTCGAGGTCAGGAGTTCAAAACCAGCCTGAGCAAGAGCGAGACCCCGTCTCTACTATAAATAGAAAGAAATTAATTGGCCAACTAATATATATAGAAAAAACTAGCCGGGCATGGTGGCGCATGCCTGTAGTCCCAGCTACTCGGGAGGCTGAGGCAGGAGGATCGCTTGAGCCCAGGAGTTTGAGGTTGCTGTGAGCTAGGCTGACGCCACGGCACTCACTCTAGCCTGGGCAACAAAGCGAGACTCTGTCTCAAAAAAAAAAAAAAAAAGAATCAACGATGATGCAGAAGAAAAGCAACAAGCCCCACTGAAAGAGTCACGTGGTGACCTAACCACAGACTGTCCCCAAGTCCCTGTGTCTTGCTGACAGGAGATATACCCACTTATCCCTGAGAGCACTAAGCATCCCCGAGCACACCGTGGTCTTTCTGGTTCACAGAATGGGAAAGACACCAGGGTCGGCTATTAAAGTTTTCAGTAGCTACATTAAGGAACAAAAATAAACAAGAGGCCGGGCGAGGTGGCTCACGCCTGTAATCCTAGCACTCTGGGAGGCCGAGGCGGGCAGATTGCTCGAGGTCAGGAGTTCGAAACCAGCCTGACCAAGAGCAAGACCCCATCTCTGCTATAAATAGAAAGAAATTAATTGGCCAACTAATACATATAGAAAAAATTAGCCGGGCATGGTGGTGCATGCCTATAGTCCCAGCTACTTGGGAGGCTGAGGCAGCAGGATTGCTTGAGCCCAGGAGTTTGAGGTTGCTGTGAGCTAGGCTGACGCCACGGCACTCACTCTAGCCTGGGCAACTAAGCGAGACTCTGTCTCAAAAAAAATAAAGAAAGAAACAAGAGATACTAAAGCCATCAAAAACTTCAGCCTGTTTGTTTAGACTTTAGGCCTAAGTAACTATATATTCCAAATGTCTTCTGTGTGCCCTTTTCCTGTAATGAAAACAAGTCTTCAAAGACACCCAGGAATCAATTTGTATCCATAGATAACTCACCAGTCTCTAATAACTCTATCTCGTGTGTACCTAGAAGGCTATTAAACAGTGCCACGAGCTGCCTTTATTGTGTGAACCACTAGGAAGTGAATAGAAACTGCTTCTAATATAAGTGTAGTTTTGGTGAATGCTTGAAATGAGACAGTCAGGGCCATATACGGTGGCTCACGCCTGTAATCCCGGCACTTCGGGAGACCAAGGTAGGAGGATCACTTGAGCCCCAGGAGTTTGAGGCTGCAGTGAGCTGTGATGATGCCACTGCACTCTAGACTGGGTGACAGAGTGAGACCCTGTCTCTAAAAAAAAAAAAAGAGAGATTTACAGCCAACTGTCAATTGTGTTTGCAGCCAGTACCGCCTCCAGCTCCCTGAACTCCAGCCCAAGGAAAAGGGGGTAAGGAAGGAGGTCTTTACACCACGGTCCATACAAAGCAAACTCCCGCAAACTGACCGTGCTAAAGCACCCAGGAAGGAACCGGCTACAAAATCCACTCGCAATACTGTGCCCTCTACTGGCGGAGCGAGGAGACCTCACCGCTGCAGGCCTGGTACTGTGGCACCCCCTGAAATGAGATGTTATCAGAAGTCCACTGAACTTCTGATTCACAAACCTACTCTCCCACATCTGGTGCGAGAAATTGCTCAGGACTTCAAAGCAGATCTAAGCTTCTATAGCACAGCTCTTGCTGCTTCACAGGAGGCAAGTGAGGCCTATATGTATCTGGGTGGCCATTTGAAGACACCAACCTGTGTGCTATCCATGCCAAACGTGGAACAGTTATGCCAAAAGACATCCAGCTAGCACCCCGCATATGTGGAGAACTCTACTATAAATAGAAATAAATTAGCCAAAATAACTAAAAATAGAAAAAATTAGCCGGGCACGGTGGCACATGCCTGTAGTCCCAGCTACCTGGGAGGCTGAGGCAATAGGATTGCTTTAGCCCAGGAGTCTGAGGTTGCTGTGAGCTAGGCTGATGCCATGGCATTCTAGTCCAGGCAAGAGAGTGAGACTCTGTCTCAAAAAAAAAAAAAAATTCTATTCTTCCTGTTATTGGTAGTTTTGAATGTTAGGTGTTTTTTTTTTCCACATGGGGTCAAAAGGTACCTAAGTATATGATTGTGAGTGGAAACACAGGGGACAGAAATTAGGTATTGGCAGTTTTTCCATTTCCGTTTGTGTGTGAATTTTTAATATAAATGCAGATATATGAAGCATTAATGCAAGCCAACATGTTTTGGTGAACAAGTTTCAGCAGTTCAACTTAATAACAATTATAAATAAACCTGTTAAATTTTTCTAGACAATGCCAGTATTGGATTTTTTAAAAACAAAATTCTTATTGACAGCAAAAAAAAAAAGAGAGAGAGATTCAGGGTCTACTTATGTGAATAAAACCCACTGTTTGGGAAGTTGTCAGGAAATGGGAATTATAAGTAATATTTTCATATGTAGATTGAAAAGATAACTTTCTGCACAATATAATGAAAGGCTTAGCCACACCTAAGGCAGCGGACTGACAGAGTATTCTGTGAAGCCACTTCTAAGATTCTTAAATGCCATTACAAAATTATATCTGGGAGCCAAATTTCCCAGTGGAACAGAACTCTGAAAATGACAATTGAAGTAAGTAGAAAGAAATATAATTTGGGATACCTATTTCACTTTATACACTTTTCAGAAATGCATCCAATGCAAATATTAAGGTTAAGCTATACTCAGCAAAATTATGTCATAAAGAATGTTAATAGGAAGAGGTGACAACCGGTCTGGCACACAGGAGGCTCCCAATAAATCCTGGCTGAATGAGAGAACTGGCTATCAGGACAAGGGACCATGTAAACAATAAAGGTTCTAAGGCTGGTCTCAAACACCTGACCTCAAGCAATCCTCCCGCCTCACAGTGCTAGGATTATAGGTATGAGCCACCGTGCGCAGTCTGACTATAGTTTTTACTGCTGTGGCTGCTGTTGTTATAAGGCTGCTGTCCCCAACCCCCAGGCCTCAAGGAATTATACTGGTCCACAGCTGCTGGAGAATGGGCTACAGACCTCTGCCACCACCTCCAGAGGGCCCCCAGTTTTTCCATGCAAAAATTGTCTTCCATGAAATTTAGGAAGGGGGGCACCACACAGCAGGGGGTGAGTAGTCGGCAAGCCAATGAAGCTTTATCTGTATTTATAGCCGCTCCCCATTGCTCGCATCACGGCCTGAGCTCTGCCTCCCTAATCCCCCCACCCCTCAACTCATGGAAAAACTGTCTTCCATGAAACTTATCTCTGGTGCCAAAAAGGTTAGGGACCACTGTTATAAGACACTCTGAAATCCTGGAGAAGCGTTTGGGGTGAGGAATATATAAATCTTTCCAATCCATCTTTTCCTTAAGCTTCTGCAAGGAGCTCTCATGGAGGGATACGCTGAGGTCACAAGGCAAGTGGCAGAACCAAGGATAGAACTCAGAGTACCAGCTGAGACACATAGCTACCTGGCAGAGAGCGCCCTTGAACCCTTACCTCACCACATGAACACGCACAGAACAAAAGAGAAGCTTTTACCGGGGGCTGCGGCTCCACTCCAGCTGTCCCTGCCCACAGCAACCCTCTTTCAACTGCGCTTTTCAGAGGCTTCAGGAAGACCCTGAGTGGAAACCCCAACATGCTGCCCAGAATCATCTACCCTCCAAGGCACTCGGAGGACTCTACATGCCACTGTGTGACGGTCTCCAGACCCCTTACCAGAGCTGGTGAGGGTGACACCATTCACCGTCCCCTCCACGTCCGTCTCATCCTCAGCGTAGCTCAGCATCAGGCTCTGCTGCCGGCTTGTTAGCCTCCTGTGGGCGGAGCACAGTTGGTGGCTGAGTGCTTCCTCTGGGCAGCTCTTTAAAGGACACACATACAGCCAGTCCCCTCATAGCATGTGGCCAAGGTGGGACCCCAACCCAGGCAGGGATGCGCACTGAGCCAGAGATGAGCTTCTGGGGCCTCAAAGTGTCTACAGAGAAAAGCTCCTAAAATACCCTCACAGTTGTTTAAACAGCCATCTCGGTGGCTGTGCCAAGTACAGTTTACCAGGAGGAAGATTTTTTTACAAGCCTGTATGTGAAGCAGGTAAGAAATTAATCTAATGAAAAGGACCACTGCTGATACCTGGCCTCCTGAGGGAGTTGGGCCCGCCCCATCCGGGTGCCCACAGCACTCTGCCCAGACCCTCCCTTTTCCTGGTCACTTACGTTCTCATGCTTGTGACAGCTGTAATAACACTGATGATAAAATCAGCAGTAGCGGCAATAGCTAAGCATTTCTTATGTCTTATTCATTTAATTCTCCCAATAACTCGGTGAGGTCACCCTATCTGTTATGTCCACTTTACAGATAGAGAACTTGCGCAAGACACACTTACTCAAAGGGAGAAGGGACCTGCCTTAGCTCAGGCAGTCTGGCTGAACCACGGCCCTGGAGCGCTCCGTGCGGCGCTGGCAGGTGAGTGGCTCGGCCAGCTCCTGCCTGGTGGAAGAGAGCATGCTGCCTTCTGTCAGGCCTGGCCATGGCCTAAGCGGGCACTCACTTTGGAACTTTTATCTTGATGTGGATATAGTGATCTCCGTAGCCATAGCTGTTAATCCGGGGGATGCCTTTCCCACCCATCCGAATCTTCTGGTCTGTCTGAACCCCAGGAGGGATCTGTGAAGAAAGGAAACCTGTCGTTGGGCGTGGTGGTGCCTGAGGTCCCAGCTACTCAAGAGCCTCGGGCAGAAGGATGCTTGAGCCTAGGAACTTGAGGTTGCAGTGAGCTATGATCACACCACTGCACGCTAGCCTGGATGACAGAGCAAGACCCTGTCTCTTTAAGAGAAAGAAAGAAGTCTGTGGTTTCTCCTGTGGTCCTCAGTTGCCCGAATGAAAACAGTTTCACTACATGAAGACAACCTGGAAAAGAACTCCTCGAAAAAAACTTCCACTCAGGTTTCTGGACCAAGGTTGCTAACGACCACATGGAAATGGGCTGCATTGGGGTCTGCCCAGAGCATGGCCTGGGACCAGGACAGGGGGACAAGAGTTTTGAGGAAATGAGCCCACAAAGCAAGAGTAAGGGAGCGAAGCAGGAGACCCCGGAGCAGGAGGAGACAACACAGGGTGTGTGGCCCTCCCCGGGCTCAATCCCATGAGATTCTGGAGAAGCCCAGAGAATGGGCCTCGGACAGAGGTGGAAGCCTTGGTCTATAGTACCCACCTCCTTGACAGGTCGCCCCAACATCCCCTACACCCCACACTGAGGCTGGAGAAGGCCCTGCAGTGAATGCATGCAAAGAGTGGTGGGACCTGGAGGTGGGAAGGGCGTGGGAGCGGACAGGGGGTGAGGTGCAGGTGGTGCACAGGAAGCTATCTGCTGCGGCCACAACCTAAACCAGAGGTGGCCAGGGGTATATAACTCGGTACCACAGGCGTCTGTTCTCACAGTCAGACGCTGGGTGGAAACACGTGCAGAGAGCACATACTAGGGCAACGCATCTCTGCATCACAGGTGTGGGCTGGTTCGCAGGCCCTGCTACCCAGCAGAGGAACAGATGCCAGCCAAGAGCTGCTTTTCATGGCGATTAATTACACAGTCAAGTCCTGTGGCTTGTCATCCACACCCAAGGAATAGCCTAAAATTCCTCATGCCCTCCCCTGTGAGTCCCCCTGGCATGCTGGTCACGCACAGGTTCCATGCCACTTGTCAGCTGTTTCCTATTTCAGAAAAAGAGCAACGAAGTGCAAGGGTGGCAAAGACCGTGTCTCGCCCTCTTACCGTCACATTGATCGTCTCGTACAGGCCCTGGGCTCTGGCTGTCCCCCCGAGAACAGCCTGGGCTATAGAAATGAAGAGGTCAGAGTGGATGTCTGCGCCGTCCCTCCGGAACACAGGGCTTTTCTGCACCTGAGGCCAAACACGAGAGATGAGCATGGCCCACCAGAGACGGCTGTGCGTGAGACTAAACATCAGCTCCAAGACTTGCCAGAACCGAACTCAGGCCTGATAAACTTTACGCCCTCTCTGCTTACAGCACAGCATTGACAAAAACGCCACCCCAAGGCCCTGACAGTGACGCGTTCTACACATTTGTGTGCTGCGATGGAAGAGTGCCTGGATTTCCTCAGTCTCAGACCACACTGTTCAGTTGTGAAGGGAAATAAAAATGTAAAACTGGTTTTTTGAAGACTTTTTTCTAAATCTTACTTTATTGGAAAGTATAGCCAAAAACAGACTGACGCATCTACAAAGGTGAAAATAGTTTATCTTCCAGATGGTCATTTGATACAAGCTACCTAAAGATAGACTGGCAGCTCAGGAATTAACTTGATTTTATAAATACTATCTCTTATGTCTCAAAGATATTCTTTGCCCTCAATTATTTCTTCTTCTCTCTTTTTCTTTTTTCTCTATTATTAGATGGCAACAGAAGCTGAATTCTCTACCAGTCTTCATCTTCACTATGTATTTCCACGTCCCTGAATAATACATAATACCACCTGACATGCTTTGCAGCTTTATGCAGGTGGTCACCTGTGCCCTAGAGCCTCTTACAACCTGCCTTCCTCTCCTGTGGTTTGTAACTGGTGCCATGTGCCCTCCTCACTGCCTGCAGCACTCTGCCCATAGCTGTCCACTGGCCATTCTCTTGTTCAAGGACAGCAGGACGTTGTCAGTGTCTTGCTATTACAAACAGGGCTGTCACGCACACCCTGGTACCTGCCACTGGCTACCACTGTGTTAGTTTTTCTCAGGTGTACATCTAGGAGTGCATTTGCTGGTAGAAGACACTGTCTTCTTTAATGCCTCCGCCACCTCAGAAAATCAAGGTCTGCCTTTTGTATACAGCATACAAACACATACTGCCACCATCAACAATTTGAAACATAAATAAAAACACAAGGAGATGTTGTCTATATTTTTATATGCTCTATATTTCTAACTTGTAAACATCTTGAAGAAGTTGTATTCACTCCACACCTTCATGGTAGCAGATAACTAACAACGACATCTAAGAGGCCACTGCCCCCTCAGAAATATAAATGGTAAGACATGCTCCCCTGAAGCTCTGACCTCCCTCTAAGGAAGAGCCTCAGTTGCACCTACTCCAAGAGAGCAAGGGCCCAACAGAAGCTCGGCGGGCAGAGAACCTACCCTGAACGTGACAAAAATTTCTTTCTTTCCTACAGGCATCCTCACAGTCTGGCCATCCTCGACTCCTAGAAGAAAGTTCAAAAGAGAACAATTACCATGGGTCTTCTCACAGCATTTTCTACCCAAGATCCACTTATCACCTGTGTTCCTTATTCATTCCTTTTTCTTACTAATGAGGAACAAGGCAATTATACAAGACAGCAACAAGGATAACTTTCCAAAGGTGCAACATGCACTAACTGATTACTGAACAAGAGCACCTTGGAGACATTCATTCAAGTTTACTGAACACCTGCCTCATGCCTGGTCTATGCAGGACCTCAGGGAGTTTACAGTCTAGTAGGGGAGACAGGTATTAATCAAATGATAACACTTATAAATGTGTAATTACAAAGATGTGTTTTTAGAAGGAAAAGGTCACAACTCCAGAGAAAGTACATCTAAATAACAGGAAGGAAGGCTGGGGACAGTGGCTCATGCCTGCAATCCCAGCACTTTGGAAAGCCAAGGCAGGAGGATCACTTAAGGCCAGGAGTTCAAGATCAGCCCCAGCCTGGGCAACACAGTGAGACCCCATCTCTACAAAAAATAGAAAAATTAGCCTGCCGTGGTGGCACACACCTATAGTCCCAGCTACTTGGGAGGCTGACGCAGGAGGATTGCTTTAGCCCAGGAGTTTGAGGTTGCAGTGAGCTATGATCGTACCACTGCACTCTAGCCTGGATGTCAGAACAAGACCCTGTCTCCAAAAAACAAGAATAAACAGGGAGGAGAGAGGCTTTCCTGGGGAAGCAACACTAAGCTGGGGTCTCCAAGAAGAACAGTGAACCTTAACCGCTTTCAGAAGAAGGTGTGGACAGTTAAGTTTCAGACATAGGAACAGTGGATGTGGAGTCCAGGAGACACAGGAGGTCCAGGAGAGGAGGTATAGACAGAGCGGCAATGGGGACTCTGCTGGCCTCGTCGACTTAAGAGGGGGGAGAGAGGACGGGAAATGGCAGGTCGGGAACTGCTCCCTCACTAGAGAGGAGCAGGGTGTGCAGCTCAGTTTCCTTTTCTCCAATGTGACATGTGAAGTGTAGATTTAAGGATAACTGTCACTAAGAGGAAGAGTCAAGAAGATTCCAGGTCTTCCCCCAGCCTGGGGCTCCAGGGCCTCAAACACAGCTCCTACCAACAGCCAAGTCACACGGGGCCCAGCCACCTCAGCCCTGTCCAAGACCCTGGACAAGGAGAGCCCGAGAGCCCACCTGCAGGCACGGGGATCACCACTCGCTTCTTCTGCTTGGCTTGTCCTGCTCCCCTGCAGACCACACAGGGAGATATGATGATGGAGCCGCGGCCACCACATCTCCGACATGTGGAACGCATCACAAAAGGGCCCGTATTGATGGTTTCCTGATGAAACAGAGAAGAAAAATGGTACCTGTAAGTATGCAGGTAAACTGATGGCCATGCTCTGGGACCACAATGTGCACAAGTAAAATGCTTCATGAAAGGCTTATTTTTTACATGCTTACACACTAAAACATACTGCCTAGGAAAACAGGTCAGGGGCTAAGACTGTCAATCTGATTTTCTAGAACACACCAACTTCTGAATTCCAGATCAAGAAGTTGATTATATGAGACTGAAAAAGGAGATACTGCCTCTCTACAGAAGTCCTGAAAACCCCTGAGAGCTGAGCAGCACATTTTACAAAGATTATTCTCCTTCTAATTACAAAAGCAGTAGTTGGAAAAATAAAGAAGAAAATGACAATTGGATGCACCCTCCTAACTCCCAGCTGCTGTGCTCCAGTCACCGAGCCTGCAATTCCAGGGGAGGAGGAACGCAGGCCTTTGACAGCTCAGGGCCACTTGGGAAGAGAGAGCTGGGCTGCATTTGCTAACACACACACACACACACACTGGCGTGGGCACTCAGGAACAATGACACAGCAGCTGTCACAGCCACTGGTGTCCTGGCCTGTCTCTTCCTGCCCCCAACTCCCAAGGTTCCCAACTGTCCCTCCTGAGCAAGTGGTTGAAGGCATCAAACACTGTGGTTCAAAGGGGCTAAGGTGAGCCCCACAGTGGGAGCTGCTCTGCCGAAATCAGACATGAACAAGAAGACGGGGTAGAAACTAACTGTGGATTAAAGGCGCAGGGGCTGCGCTCAGGCTGGCAGTGCACAGAGCTTACGCTCAATTTCCCTCTCCCGGGAACAACTTCTCCCTCATCCCCATCTACCCACCCCCTCCTCCAAGGAGCCCCTCATCTCTCAGCCCCTCCAAAGGCAACCAACTCCTTCCTGCCAGCACAGACAGTACCAGTCTCTGAAACATATGCCAGTCTGGAGGGTGAGCCAAAGGTATTTTCTTGCTTTGGTTTTCCTTGCCCTGACTACTGAGGAACGTTTACCAGTCACTGCACGTCCTCTTCTGCTCAGCCTGGACCAGTTTCTCTAATGAGCTGTTAGATTATTCTCATTATCCTTACAAGCCCTTTGCATGTCAGGAAGACTAATCCTTTAGCAAATTGTTACAAATAATTTTCCCAGTGTCAAACATTACATTTTGAGAGAATATACTTCAGCCTGATTATCTTATCCCAATGTTCACTTCAGAAATGTCTAAAAAAAAAAAAAAAAAGTTGCAGCAATATAGGGCCTTGGAGGAAGGACCCTGAGAGTGAAATGAAAGGGTGGATGAATAATTTGAAAATCTGTAACAAGTGAGAGCAACTCAGCCCACAAAACTGTAGCCATAGGAATCCTCCTCTTCTCTAAGAGCACTCTCTAAAGGAATATGAGATCAATTTAACTTTCTCAGTGGAATATTGGTCTTTTTAACAATAGAAGTATTTATAAATAAGTATCTTTGGCTATAGCTGTGGACTGTTATTCAGTTATCAAAATTGATGTTTAGGGACGGGCGCGGTGGCTCACGCCTGTAATCCTAGCTCTCTGGGAGGCCGAGGTGGGCGGATCATTTGAGCTCAGGAGTTCGAGACCAGCCTGAGCAAGAGCGAGACCCCATCTCTACTATAAAAGGAAAGAAATTAATTGGCCAACTAATATATATAGAAAAAAATTAGCCGGGCATGGTGGCGCATGCCTGTAGTCCCAGTTGCTTGGGAGGCTGAGGCAGGAGGATCGTTTGGGCCCAGGAGTTTGAGGTTGCTGTGAGCTAGGCTGACGCCATGGCACTCACTCTAGCCTGGGCAACAAAGCGAGACTCCGTCTCAAAAAAAAAAAAAAAGTGTCAGCCCTGAGACATCAAGGTCTCAGGTGCTCTACAAAAAAAAAAAAAAATTGATGTTTAAAAACATTCAAAAGATGGGGCTAGGCATGGTGGCTCATGCCTGTAATCCTAGCATCTGGGAGGCCGAGGCAGGAGGATCGCTCAAGGTCAGGAGTTTGAAACCAGCCTGAGCAAGAGTGAGACCCCGTCTCTATTAAAAATATAGAAAAAATTAGCTGGGCATGGTGGCACATGCCTGTAATCCCAGCTACTCGGGAGGCTGAGGCAGAAGGATTGCTTGATCCCATGAGTTTGAAGTTGCTGTGAGCTAGGCTGATGCCACAGCACTCACTGTATACTGGCCAACAAAGTGAGACTCTGTCTCAAAAAAAAGAAAAAGAAATTAATTGGCCAACTAAAAATACATAGAAAAAATTAGCCAGGCATGGTGGCGCATGCCTGTAGTCCCAGGTACTCAGGAGGCAGGAGGATTGCTTGAGCCCAGGAGTTTGACGTTGTTGTGAGCTAGGCTGACACCACGGCACTCTAGCCCGGGCAACAGTGAAACTCTGTCTCAAAAAAAAAAAGAAAAATTAGCCAGGCATGGTGGTGCTCACCAGCTACTGGGGAGACTGAGGCAGGATGATTGCTTGAGCCCAGAAGTTTAGGGTTGCTGTGAGCTATGATGATGCCACTGCACTCTAGCAGGGAGACAGAGCAAAACCCTGTCTCAAAAAGAAAAAAACCCTGCTCAAAAAGAAAAAAAAAAATCAAAAGACATGAAAAATGCTTATATTATAATAAAGGAAAGGCAAAGAAATTTCCATGTAAGATTTTCAACTAGGTTGAAAATTTTATATATATCTATGGGCAAAATCACATTCAAAATCAAAAGACAAATGACAACTCGAGAAAATACAACTCAAATCATTGACAAATGACTAATTTACTTAATTTATAAAGAGCTTCTAGAAATGAATAAGACCAATTACCTACTAGAAGGACAAAAGACTGAATTTGATGCAAAGAAAAAAATGTCTCTCAAATCTTAGAAAAGGTGCTCAACATTATTAGCCATCCAGTGAAATGCAATTCAAAACCATGGTATCACTTCACACCCATTAGGATGGCTACTATGAAAAAAAAAAACAAAAACAAACTAGTGTTGATGAGACCCTGAGTAGAAGACCAGCTAAGCTGTGCTTAGACTCCTAACTCTGGACTTTCAAAAAATATAAGGTCATAAATGTGTATTGTTTTAAGCCGCTGAGTTTGTCATAAAGTGTTATGCAGCAATAGAAAACTAATACGGATTTTGCTGAGGCATTTGTATCAAATTACAGAGACCATGGGGAGTCACTGGAAGTATTTCAGTAGGGAAACGTAATAAAAACTATCTCAAAATGTGAGGAAAAAAAAGAACTGCTGTTGGTGAGGATATAGAGAAACTAGAAGCCTAGTGTACTGCTGGTGGGAATGTAAAATGGTAGAGTCACAGTGGAAAACAGTATGACAGTTCTTAAGAAATTAAAAATAGAATTACCACATGATCCATCAGTTTCATTCTGGATATATCCAAAAGAATTGAAAGTAAGGTCTCAAAGAGATATATACACACACCCATGTTCACAGCAGCATTACTTACAACAGCTAAAACATCTAAGTAATCCAAGTGTCTTTCGGCAATGAATAGATAGCAAGATATGGCATATACATATAAGGAAATATTATTCGGTCTTAAAAGGAAAGAAATTCTGACACAGGCTGGAATATAGATATACCTTGAGGACAGTGTGCTAAGGGAAATAAGCCAGTCACAAAAAGACAAATACTGTATGATTCCACTAATGTGAAGTACTTAGAATTGTCAAAATCAAAAAGGAAGGCCAGGCACAGTGGCTCACGCCTGTAATCCTAGCACTCTGGGAGGCCGAGGTGGGAGAATTGCTTGAGCTCAGGAGTTCGAGACCAGCCTGAGCAAGAGCGAGACCTCGTCTCTACTAAAAATAGAAAAATTAGCTGGGCGTGGTAGCACCTGTAGTCCCAGATACTCGGGAGGCTGAAGCAGGAGGATCACTTGAGCCCAGGAGTTTGAGGTTGCTGTGAGCTTGGCTGACGCCGTCGCACTCTAACCTGGGCCACAGAGTGAGACTCTGTCTCAAAAAAAAAATTTTTTTTAGTCTTTTCCCTACCTTCAAATTACCAAAATATCCCAAAGTGCATTTTCAGAGAAGACAGCATAGTTTCCTTGCTTGGTCTGTGTTTTTGACCAAGAAAGAGAAAATCCTGGAAAAGCAGAGAAGCTTCTAGACAAAACAGTCCCACCTAGGTATGAACTCTCAGAATTCTAGGAGCACCTGAACGAATATCCACAGGAGCACAGAGCAAAGGAGCGGTGTGGAGCAGCGTGGGTGGGTGCAAGGCGGGAGACGCCGGAGACGGGGCTCTGCCGCACGCTTACCATGCCGGAGCCGCCGCAGTAGTGGCAGTGCTGCACCTTGGTGCCGGGCTCGTTCCCCTTGCCGTCACAGCGCTCGCAGGTATCCATGATGTTCACTGTGAACTCCTTGTTGACCCCCTTAGCAGCTTGATTGAATGTCAACTCCATGACGTACTGAAGAAACCAAGGGATGGGCTGTCACCCTTTGTTTTACAATCACCAAAATGGTGCTTCACTTTAAAAGAGACAGAGGGTTCTGCCAGCATCTTTATAGCTACTCTTTCACTCTGTTATTTACTGATACTCTGCCAAGTAAGAATGAGTAGGACTCACTGAACTGATTCTGCCCTATTCCTCGGGATTACTAAGAGATAATGTATGTCTTAATCCAAATGAAAACATACTTTTAAAAAACTGAAAATGTTCATGGATTAATACTTGTACATGGCACTTACAAACAGCTTGAATGATCCACAATCATAACTGAGACCATAAAATATTTCCAGTCTTTCTTCAACTTTGATGATGTCTTACAAAGACATAAATAAGAATGGAGGGCAGGCATGGTGGCTTATGCCTGCTGGGAGGTTGATGCAGGATTGCTTGAGCTCAGGAATTTGAGACCAGCCTGAGCAAGAGTGAGACCCCCATTTCTACAAAAAACAGAAAAATTAGCCGGGCATGGTGGCACACGTGCCTGTAGTCCCAGCTACTTGGGAGGCTGAGGCAAGCGGGTCACTTGGGCCTAGGAGTTTGAGGTTGTAGTGAGCTACAATGATGCCACTACACTCTAGCAAGGGTGAAAGAACACAACTCTGTCTGCAAAAAAGGAAGAAAGGAAAGGAAATGAAAGGGAAGGAAGGGAAGGAAGGAAGGAAGGGGACTGGCAGTGTCTCCTTCCTGGAGCAAGTTCTCCTAGGATAATGTAGCAGGCACTAGATAAAACACTGATACCCTAATTATGGACTCTAAAAGCCTGAGATGTTGCCTGATTAAGCAATTGTTAAGAATATAGTCAAAATGGTTGTACTTATTATTACCTATAGAATTTTTCAAACATTGCAATTATTTTCTACCAAAATGGCTGCCTCCAGATCAGTTCATTTAAGCTGCTTTGCTTTCCTGAGAAACAGAAAACTGATAAAAATATATCTTTGCGTCACACTTACCGGCCTAAAATTTGAATAATTCTTTAAAATGAGGAACTTACTTCCTGAGGCTGATCAAACACGCTCTGGAAATCTCCAAATGAGGATGATGAGAACTCCCCAAAGATCTTCCTGAATAGCTCCTCAGGGTCAACAGTGGGGCCTCCCCTCCAGTAGCTCTGCCCGGAGCTACTGGCCCCAGGATCAAAGCCAGCAGAGCCGTAGGCATCATACTGCTTCCGCTTTACTTCATCACTCAAAACCTACAGAAGGCAGAACAATCAGACAGTTGGAGGCCCAGGAACAGACAAGAGTTCACAACAAGTGAAAAGTCACAATGTTGCCAAGTGTGCCTGTGTGCAAAAATATTCCATGCGGTTGCCTGAGATAGGATTGCACTGTGACTTTAGCACCTACAAGAGGAGCAAGATGACTGCAATGAACTCTAAGCATAGTGCCAGAAGTACTTTTTATAAGTCTTATGAGGCTGGACACAGTGGCTCATGCCTGTAATCCCAGCACTTTGGGAGGCTGAGATGGGAGGATTGCCTGAGCCCAGAAGTTCGAGACTAGCCTGGGCAATGCAGTGAGATCCTATCTCTGTATAAAATTTAAAAATTAGGCCAGGCGCAGTGGCTCACACCTGTAATCCTAACACTCTGGGAGGCCAAAGCAGGAGGATCGCTCATGGTCACGAATTCGAGACCAGCCTGAGCAAGAGCGAGACCCTGTCTCTACTAAAAATAGAAAGATATTAGCTGGACAACTAAAAATATATAGAAAAAATTAGCCAGGCATGGTGGCACATGCCTGTAGTCCCAGCTACTTGGGAGGCTAAGGCAGCAGGATCGCTTGAGCCCAGGACTTTGAGGTTGTTGTGAGCTAGGCTGATGCCACAGCACTCTAGCCCAGGCAACAGAGTGAGACTGTCTCAAAAAAAAAAAAAACAAATAAGAAATTTAAAAATTAGCCAGGTGCAGTGGTACACGCCTGTGGTCCCAGCTACTTGGAAGGTTTAATGAGTTGAGGCTGTCGTTACATGTGGCTGTCTATTCCTGTGGATATATGAGCTCCTATATATCCTGAACCCCTTCAGGATGGTCAAAGTCAGGGAAGAAGGTCCACTTTCAGATAACTCTGGAATTGGTCACTAGTTGTTTTATAGATGTACGCTTTGTCCTCTGATTACACTGTAAACTCTTCCAGGGCAATGAAGGGCTTCTACTTTTAAAACAGCCACCATCCCTATCAGGTAGCAATGCCCCAAAGGGGAGGGGAGTTATTACCAAATAAGGGCTGAATTAATTAATGCAACCCAGAGTTCCCAAGCCTAGCTACAGTCTGAATTACCTGGGGAGCTTTATTGGTACGACTGTGTTCTTCTTGAGAGTCCAAGTCAGTAGACCTTGGAATCTCTTTTCTACGAGGTGATTTGGTGCAAGGACACAGCGTCACACAGCACATACACCAGACTGTCCTGTGCGGCAGTGCAAACTCTGATTCATGCACACAGCTGAATGACGGCAACTGCACACACATCGGTCATATTACCTCATAGGCCTCTGCCAGCTGGGAGAACTTCTCCTTGGCTTTGGGATCATCCTTATTCGTGTCAGGGTGATATTTCTTGGCAAGCTAAGGGAAAAAACAGTAAATTACTTTGGACACAGAACCCCAAATATCAGTCACAATTATGCCTCCTTTGTAACAGTTATCTCTCTTAAAAACCTAGCAACCAACAGCATTCATAAAGCAAGATTTAAGACTTTAAAATAAATCATTTTGTCAAATCTGATGTCCGTACACATTTTTCAACCACAAGTCTCTACCAAAAATAATGACCAAGCCAGGCATGGTGGCTCACACTTGTGATCCTAGCACTTTGGGAGGCTGAAGCAGGAGGATCATTTGAGCCCAGGGGTTCCAGACTGCAGTGAGCTATGCTACTGCACTCAGCGTGGGCAACAGAGAGAGACCCTGTCTCTAAAAAATAAATAAATGAGGCCGGGTGCGGTAGCTCACGCCTATAATCCTAGCACTCTGGGAGGCTGAGGCGGACGGATTGCTCAAGGTCAGGAGTTTGAAACCAGCCTGAGCAAGAGCAAGACCCCATCTCTACTACAAATAGAAAGAAATTAATTGGCCAACTAATATATATAGAAAAAATCCGCTGGGCATGGTGGCACGTGCCTGTAGTCCCAGCTACTCGGGAGGCTGAGGCAGCAGGATCGCTTGAGCCTAGGAGTTTGAGGTTGCTGTGAGCTAGGCTGATGCCACGGCACTCACTCTAGCCTGGGCAACAAAGTGAGACTCTGTCTCAAAAAGAAAAAAAAGGGAGAAAATGACTGGATAGGTAAATAGATGTCTCTGCTGTATAAATTATTTTTGGAAGTGTGCACATTAAGTTGATAACACTGATTGCTACAGGAGGGATGAGGGTGAATGGGAAGAAGGAAGACTTTTTACTGAATGCTCCTACATACTTCTGAATTCTGAACAAAGGGAATGTATTACCTATTCAAAACATAGCTTTAAATATTAAAAAGACAAAATAAATCTCCCTTGGCTGTCCAGAGCACATGTGTGCTGAGCAGCTCCAAAACGTCGGGCTGTGCCGAGTGCCCTGTGGGTGTCTGCTGTGTTTGTCCTCCTCCGAACACCTTCCCAGTCTCTGCATCACCAGAATCATGAAGCTGAAAGTGATAGGCAGCCACCTGGCCTGTCCTTGCCATCAGCTGGCTGTCCACCTCAGCTGCAGTTAGGCCACAGTGGGGTCAGACCACCCCGATCCACCATTTGTTAACTGTGAGAACTTGGGCACGATCCTACACCTTTGTAAGCCAGTTCCGCATCTGTAAGACGGCAATAATAACGGCACCTACTTCACAGTGCTGTGGTGAGGATAAAATGAAGTAACACAGATGAAAACAAAAAGCTCTCACAAGAAAAGGGACATATTAACATTCAGCATCACCTATTGCTGGAACTTAATAGGGAGCATAAGAACACACTCAGGGGGGTGAGGGGTGAGGGCACCTAACAGGTTCTAACAGGAATTAAAATTTCAATGATAAGCACAAATTACTGACATCAGTATACCCAGGTCACCAGGATGGTCACTTTAAAATACAGCACTGCAGGCAACTTCAGAGCTTGCACACGAGCCACTGTGCCCACAGCTTATGTGAAAAGCATAAAGAGAGACATCACACATAAATAATACATTTGTGCCTAGCAAAGACAAAATGATGTCATGGCTCATGGTACAAATTAAGAAAGCAAAGGAATTGAAATTCAGAAAAGTACTAGGTGAACTGAGACATCAAAGGGCTGCATGGATGGCACCAACTCAAAAAGTCCTAAGTTGGAGACACAGGTACAGTTGCTATGACATGAGGAACAACCTGATTTTAGAAAAACAACATTATCTAGTACATGAAATTGTTGTTTAAAGGGGGATCAGTATATCACCCAAGTTTGAGAACCATCAGTGGATTACTTCCAGTGATTGGAGCTCACGACCACCTAAGATGGAGGGTGCCCTAACCATCAGCTTTCCTTGTTAGGAAGCTCTTTGCCAGAGTGAGCTGAAATGCCTCCACTTCTGGTGTTACAAGTATCTTTCATGCCTCTTCTACAAAGCAGCCTAGCAAATAACTGAGATAGATACCATGTTCCTATAAAGTCCTTTCTTTATGCTAAGAGTCAAGACTAACTGCTAATTCTCAATCTTCCCCAATAGCAAAAGAAAGCAATATAAAGTCACTAAACCTTCAATAAAACAAAACAAAACAAACCACACACTTGGTCACGTACCACCCAACTCTGGTATCCAGGAGGAATGAGGATGCTGACAGAAGCTGCCAGAAACATTCTGTCTCTACAGAAAAATTTAAACATTAGTCAGATGTGGTGGCATGTGCCTGTAGTCCTAGCTACTTGGGAGGCTGAGGCGGAAGGATTGCTTGAGCCCAGGAGTTTGAGGCCAGAGTGAGCTAATGAGCTATGATCATACTATTGCACTCCAGCCTGAATGACAGAGCAAGACCCTGCCTCAAAAAAAGAATCTAAAATGGTGTGGCTGCTTCGAAAAAGGCCAGCAGTTCCAAAAGGTAAAACATCCAGTTACCACATGACCCAGCAACTACACTCCTAAGTGAAATGAAAATATCTTGTATCTACACAAAAACTTATACATGAATGTTTATAGCATCACTGTTCATAATAGCCAAAAAGTGGAAGATATCCAAATGTCAATCAAATGGTGAATAAACAAAATATAACCTATCTAGCCACACAATGGAATATTATTTGACCATAAAAAGGAATGAAGCCATGACACATGCTACAACATGGATGAACCTTGGAAACATTATCTTCAGTGAAAGAAGCTGGTCACAGTGGCCACATATTGTATGATTCCATTTATAGGAAAGATCCAGAACAGGCAAATCCATAGAGACAGAAAGTAGATTAGTAGCTGCCAGGAACTGAGAGGACAATGAGGAGTAAGTGCTCATGGGTACAGTGTTTCTTTCAGGTGATGAAAATATTCTAAAATTGATTGTGGTGAGGGCTGCACAACTCCAGCAAACTGTGCAGTTACAAAAAGCTGTCGGTCCCACATTGGTGCCCCCAATATATATTTTATTGGCTGCAGCAAACCACAAGTCTGGGAACTGTTGGTCTGGACATCTCACAAAGCACTTTTGTTAGCCCTAATACATTCTGGGATATGACAAAGGGAATCTCACATTTTCTGGGTTAAGAAAAGAAATAATTCTAAACTCATAAACTTTTATATGCATGCAAAGAAAGACTCTCTAAAACTTAGATCAGTATACCTACCAATTCAGGAGGTAGAGAATAAATTTAATTACAAAACCATTCTGGAAAAATACCTTTAAAATCTCTGGTTTGGAAGCTCCACATTTTTCCTGAAGCATTAACCACCTGGCTGGTGCACTGAATGACACGATCCAGCCAAGTCCACCTTCACCACATCAGTCTCTGCTATCAGCTGCCTGCACCTAGCCACTCGCGCACGTGCATAGTACTGAACAGAATCACACTACATCAACAGCATTCCTTCCACAATCTTGTCACTAAAATCTGACTCCCATACAGACCTGATAATAGGCTTTCTTGATCTCTTTCTGGCTGGCATTTCGGGGCACTCCTAATATCTGGTAATAATCTTCTTTTGCCAAAGGGGCGCTCGTATGGAAAAAGGCAGTACAAACAAAAGGGTAACTTTTTGTTCCTGAAAAGGGAAAAAAAAAGAAAGAAAATCACTCTGCGAATGTGTTCAACAAAAGAAAACTGTGAGTATATGACCAGCCAGAATATACCTATGAAAAGAACAAATAGGCCACAGTTTAGGGCCTGTTCCCCTCCAAGCCCCTTGCAGAGCAAACTCACTGCGCTTCAAAATCGCTAAAGCCGCTATATGCAATTAATATAAAACTGCAGAGTATTGGGTATGGCAGATTCTGCTGGATTATGCTACCAGGGTAGTCTCAGCACACCATTAAAGGAATGTTCTTCCAGACCAGGAGACGACTAAAGTGGGATTCAGCTCCCTTCTCACACTGCCTAAGTATGCTGGGTATTTTCATGTGCTTCTGTCTCACTTAATGCTTGACAGGTCCCCATATTCTTTTCCTTTGCATGCAGCCTTGGAGATCTGCTTATGAAGTGGATCTCAGACTGGACCAGCAGCACCATTAGCTTGTGGAAAATGCAAATTTTCAGGCCTCACCCCAGACATGTGTCAGAAACTTAGAAGGCCCCCCCTCCAAGTTGGCAACCATAACCAGTATCTCCAAACACTGCCATATGTCCCTGGGGGTGGGGGGTAAAATGACCCATGCTGAGAACCATTGGAAACCAAGTCAAAGAAGGTCAGGGCTTCTAGATCATCTGAGGTTAAGCTATAGAAATTGGCTAGGCTCAAGGGGAGTGAATCCGTCCAGATTTACACCTGGGGCCCTGGAGTAATTTGTGACAGCATCTCCTTTCACTTTCACAAGTGCCCTGTTTGGCTGCTAAATTATATTATAGCTTCGGTTTGGGGAGGTTCAGATGAAAGTAAATAATAAGGACCTTGTGCATTTAGGAACTGCAGATACTATGACTCAACTAGAGACTGTATGCGTGGGGGCTGTGGGTGGCAATAATGCCTAACGATGCCTCGGGATGAGAGGGAAGGCCTTAGAGCTATGCTAAGGACTCTAGATTTTACCCTAAAGGCAATAGGGAGCCACTGTGAGTGTTAAAACAGGGAACTGATTGGATTTGCATACTCAGGATTGGGAGACTACTCAAAGTTAATGAGTACAATATACAATCAGACCACAGGCAAGAAGGTAAGATAAGGGATAATCAGAAAGGAGAGCAAGTAGGGATCATCAGAATGATTAAGAGCAGAAACAGGAAATAAATGGATGTTTTTGATATACTCAATACTCATGGAATGCAAAAAGCAAACCAGAAGTAGCATAGGTTAGGAGATCACTATTGTGTTTCTTCAGTCAGACTTGAGAAGACACTAAGTCTGATTTATTAATGAGTCTGTACTCAACCCCCTCTTTTCTCAGAAGTGTGGGGTTACTGTAGCCTGGTCTAGCCTCTCCATCACTACTACTTCCAATGCCAAAGTCTGAGGCTGGCAGTTGCCTATAGCAGCTACAGCTTCAACACTCCGGGCAGAAGACTTGGACTTGAGTTAGAATGGGAGACACTAATGTGTAAAGCCGATGTGGATAAAGACAAATCACATTTAACTATTAAAGGTTTGATGACTTTTGGTATTATTCAAAAGGCATCAATGACTAGCAATAATTAGAGAAAATTCATTGAATAGGCAATTTTCCCCCAACATATGACCAGTAAGTGTCTTGCCCTTTTTAGAACCCATAGTATGATTAGCCTCATAGTCATTCCAAGAATGGCCAACCCAGTATCAAAAACTGCCTTCTTAGGCCGGGCGCGGTGGCTCAAGCCTGTAATCTTAGCTCTCTGGGAGGTCGAGGTGGGCGGATCGTTTGAGCTCAGGAGTTCGAGACCAGCCTGAGCAAGAGCGAGACACCACCTCTACTATAAATAGAAAGAAATTAATTGGCCAACTAAAATATATATACAGAAAAAATTAGCCGGGCATGGTGGCACATGCCTGTAGTCCCAGCTACTTGGGAGGCTGAGGCAGCAGGATTGCTTGAGCCCAGGAGTTTGAGGTTGCTGTGAGCTAGGCTGACGCCACAGCACTCACTCTAGCCTGGGCAATAAAGTGAAACTCTGTCTCA
>VSMD01122427.1:0-67696 GCA_008750895.1 Mirza zaza
AGGCCGAGGTGGGCGGATCATTTGAGCTCAGGAGTTCGAGACCAGCCTGAGCAAGAGCGAGACCCCATCTCTACTATAAATAGAAAGAAATTAATTGGCCAACTAATATACATAGAAAAAATTAGCCGGGCATGGTGGCACATGCCTGTAGTCCCAGCTACTCGGGAGGCTGAGGCAGCCGGATTGCTTGAGCCCAGGAGTTTGAGGTTGCTGTGAGCTAGGCTGACGCCACGGCACTCACTCTAGCCTGGGCAATAAAGTGAGACTCTGTCTCAAAAAAAAAAAAAAAAAAACAAAATTAGTCCTGTGTGGTGGCACGTCCCTGCAGTCCCAGCTACAGGGGAGGCTGACGCAGGAATATCACTTGGGCCCAGGAGTTTAAGGTTGCTGTGAGCTAGGCTGATGCCACGGCACTCTAGCCTCAGCAACAGAGCGAGACTCTGTAAAGAAATAAACAATAGGCCAGGCGCGGTGGCTTACACCTATAATCCTAGCACTCTGGGAGGCCGAGGTGGGCGGATTGCTCAAGGTCAGGAGTTCGAAACCAGCCTGAACAAGAGTGAGACCCCAGTCTCTACTATAAATAGAAATTAATTGGCCAACTAATATATAGAAAAAATTAGCCGGGCATGGTGGCGCATGCCTGTAGTCCCAGCTACTCGGGAGGCTGAGGCAGAACGATCACTTGAGCCCAGGAGTTTGAGGTTGCTGTGAGCTAGGCTGACGCCACAGTACTCACTCTAGCCTGGGCAACAAAGTGAGACTCTATCTCTAAAAGAAAAAAGAAGAAATAAATAAGAAATGTAAATAAATAAATAAATCTTGTGCTATACTTGGTTGGCATTGGTGCCTCCTTTTTGTTCTCCTCACCTTCAGACTCTCTTCCGCTTCATCTGCTCAAAACACCACTTTCACGGTGCTACTCCCCAGACTGAAGAACACAGGCTTCCTCTCGGCCTGTTAGTCTCTAGGCTGATACCACCCACGTGGGCTAGCATACACTACTTTGCAATATTGTGGTTGTGTCCTGAGGACTTTAAGATTTTTAAGTTCCTTGATGGCAGGAATCCTGTTTGTTACAACTTGACAGCGCTAGGCTTAGGATTTTTTTTTTTTTTTGAGACAGAGTCTCACTTTGTTGCCCAGGCTAGAGTGAGTGCTGTGGCGTCAGCCTAGCTCACAGCAACCTCAAACTCCTGGGCTCAACCAATCCTGCTGCCTCAGCCTCCCAAGTAGCTGGGACTACAGGCATGTGCCACCATGCCCAGCTAATTTTTTCTATATATATTAGTTGGCCAATTAATTTCTTTCTATTTATAGTAGAGATGGGGTCTCGCTCTTGCTCAGGCTGGTCTCGAACTCCTGAGCTCAAACGATCCGCCTGCCTCCGCCTCCCAGAGAGCTAGGATAACAGGCTTGAGCCACCGCGCCGCCGGTTTAGGATATTTTATGCAAACACTGCGCCTCTGTCTCCTCCAACCAAAAGCGAGTCTCTGAGAGGTTCCAGCCCCTCATTCCCTTCCGGGAGAGAGGATCATAGAGATGTCTGGCGCAGCTAGGCCCCCTGGCGCAGCCATCGAGATGCATAGAGGACGGCTAGAGCGTTGCTCGCCAAGCCGGCCTCCTCTTTTTTAGTCCTCCTTCCCAACATGGCGCAGTCGATTAACATCACGGAGCTGAATCTCCCGCAACTAGAAATGCTCAAGAATCAGCTGGACCAGGTAGGGAAGGCCCAGAGGCACCTCTTTCCCGCTACACATCCCCCTGCCCACGCATACTCCCTCACCCCGCATTCCCTCCCAGTTTGGGAGGCTACCTTTCCCAGGCGAAACCCCTATCCGGTCCCTGGACCCGCCCCCTCTTTGGCGTGCTCTTCTCCCGTCCGTCCCCACCTTGATCCTGTTTCCCGTTCTTTGTAGGAAGTGGAGTTCTTGTCCACGTCCATTGCCCAGCTCAAGGTAGTACAGACCAAGTATGTGGAAGCCAAAGACTGTCTGAACGTGCTTAACAAGAGCAACGAGGGTATGAGGGTAACCCGGGGAATGTGGTGAGCCTGTTTCTCTCGTCCCACCTCCTAATCCAACTTTCTTTACCTGAAATGAGAAGACAACCCGATACATATTGTGTACCGCTTCAAGAGCCCATTGCATGTTGCCTACCAGATTTGAAATGTACAGAACATTTCTCTGCTCCTGTTGCCATTCTTTTCACACTGTCGGTGGGCGCTGTGCTGGGTTGGAACTCCCTTTAACGTCTTAACGTTGGAGTTGCCAACCTTCCCCAGGTGTTTGTCTTTATTGCTTTCACAGGGAAAGAATTACTCGTCCCACTGACGAGTTCTGTATCCTTTCCATTGTAAACAGCTACCGGGCTGCCTTCTCCCTTTCTCCCTCACCCACCCCACAAAGGGGGGGGTAGTTTTGATTACTCCAGAGTACCCCTCATGATTTTGAGAATAACAAGAATAGTATACACGCTTGTATACACCTCTCGTATCTGACTTCAGACCAACATCTAGCTAATGCCAAGGAGTATGTAAAGTTGAGATACGATAGTTCCCTTTGCTATTTGAGGTTATTTAATACGGAGGTAAAGCTGCTAGTTTATACTTTTGCTAATAATTTAGAAGACTGACAATAGAAGAATACGAAAATATGAAACAGGGAGGTTGGCTCTATTTGTTAATCCTTTTTTTTTTTTTTTTTTTTTGAGACAGAGTCTTGCTCTGCCGTCTGTTGCCCGGGCTAGTGCTGTGGCATCAGCCTAGCTCACAGCAACCTCAAACTCCTGGACCTAAGCAATCCTTCTGCCTCAGCCTCTTGAGTAGCAGGGTCTACAGGTGCATGCCACCACACCCATCTAATTTTTTCTATTTTTAGTAGAGACCAGGTCTTGCTTTTGCTCAGGTGTCTTGAACTCCTGACCTCAAGTGATCCTCCTGTCTCAGCCTCCCAGAGTGCTAGGATTACAGGCATGAGCCATTGTGCCTGGCCTGTTTATTAATCCTTGATTTCAGCTTAATTGTGGCTCATTCCTAAAGTGCTGTCATTAAGAAACCTGGATTGTGTCTATCTATTGAATGTTTTACTTGAATGAGCAAATTATGTCAATAGGGTACCTTTAATCTGTAATGTGAGAAGTGCCAGGCTGAAAGAAACAGAGGATTAACATTGTAGTAGGGAATGGTTAAAGACTAAATATTAAATCTATTGGGAATTAGCTAGAATAAGGATATTGAGGGGAATTGAGGCCGGCTTTTCATTTGTACTACTCTAGAGCAGGGGTCCTCAAACTTTCTAAACAGGGGGCCAGTTCACTGTCTTCAAACTGTTTGAGAGTGCGCACTGTGGGCCCCGGACGAGTCGGCTGCTAAGCAGGACAGGCAGCAGTGGCAAAAACACCCGGGGGTCTGAATAAATGTTCTAGGCAGGTGGCATGTGGCCCGAGGGCGGTAGTTTGAGGATGCCTGCTCTAGAGCAATAGAAAAACATTATTTCGGGCCGGGCGCGGTGGCTCACGCCTGTAATCCTAGCACTCTGGGAGGCCGAGGCGGGCGGATTGCTCAAGGTCAGGAGTTCAAAACCAGCCTGAGCGAGACCCCGTCTCTACTATAAAAAAAAATGCAAAGAAATTAATTGGCCAACTAATATATATATAAAAAAAAAAAATTAGCCGGGCATGGTGGCGCATGCCTGTAGTCCCAGCTACTCGGGAGGCTGAGGCAGCAGGATTGCTCGAGTTCAGGAGTTTGAGGTTGCTGTGAGCTAGGCTGACGCCATGGCACTCACTCTAGCCTGGGCAACAAAGCGAGACTCTGTCTCAAAAAAAAAAAAAAAAGAAAAACATTATTTCTTGGCATTCTGGAGAGGCTAATGGGAAGAATTGCAAGAACTGCTTGGAGGGTGGGAGATGGGATCAGAACAAAATTGTTCCAGCATATATTATTTTCTACATAAGGAACCAACTTTTCTGTCTGTCTCTATTTGGAGTTAGAGGTATAGTTCTAAGGCCTCCAGATTATTCAGTCCTCATGCCTTGTAGCTCTTTAGGAAAAGGAGGGTCTTATGAGGCCAAGCAGCCTAGGTAACAGGGAATCATGGCTCATGCTTGCTAGTTTTTCCCTTAATCCTTGCTTCTCAGATGTATGTCCCTGGGAAGCTACATGATGTAGAACATGTGCTCATTGATGTGGGAACTGGCTACTATGTAGAGAAGGTGAGTGGGAGGAAGTATGTGATGCCCCTCTGAACAGAGAAGGGGAATTTAGGGGAAGATCTAAAGTGCATGGGGGTGGGAGGGAGTGTCTCCATTTAGCCCCTCATTTGCCTCTGATCTTGCAGACGGCTGAGGATGCCAAGGACTTCTTCAAGAGGAAAATAGACTTCCTAACCAAGCAGATGGAGAAAATCCAGCCAGCTCTCCAAGAGAAGCATGCCATGAAACAGGGTAAGCTCTGCTTGGGGAACCTTTTGACCCTGTCTGTCTCCATAATAACATGGATTGCAGTGTGAACCATGGTGGGGGGGGTCCCCTTTGCTGGATTAAAACTGTGTCTTTGTTTCTCTTCAGCATCTTGATGTGTTATTCTCCAGAATCTGTGTATTGCATACTATTTATATATTCCTAGGTTGAGTATTTGAGAAATTTAGAGGAAGGGAATCTGTCTTTATGCTTGTGTGGAGCTCCTATTTATTGGGAATGGAAAGGGGGATGAGATGCATGTAAATGAATACACAGGAAGGAAACAACACTAAATACTAGCTAGCAATTACAACCCTCACTGCGTATTAGAATCACTCAGGAAGTTTAAAAAGAAAGCCTTGGGCCAGGTGAGGTGGCTCACGGCTGTAATCCTAGCACTCTGGGAGGCCAAGGCGGGCGGATTGCTCGAGGTCAGGAGTTCGAAACCGAGACCCGTCTCTACTATAAAAAGAAATAAATTAATTGGCCAACTAAAATATATAGAAAAAATTAGCTGGGCATGGTGGCACATGCCTGTAGTTCCAGCTACTGAGGAAGCTGAGGCAGAAGGATTGCTTGAGCCCAGGAATTTGAGGTTGCTGTGAGGTAGGCTGACGCCACAGCACTCACTCTAGCCTGGGCAACAAAGCGAGACTCTGTCTCAAAAAAAAAAAAAAAGAAAGAATGGGTGCACTTCAGACCAGCTAAATCAACCTGGAAGTGGGGAGAAGGGGAGTTGTCTTAAGAGGTCAGTGTTTATTATTTTTATTTTTTATTTTACTTTTTTTTCTTTTACTTCTGGCAAGCTTTGAATGGGGTCAATGTTTTTTAGAAAGCTCCCCAGGTGATTCTGTTACAGTCAGGGTTGGGAACCACTGTTCTAAAGGCAAAAACCTTTCCACATTGTAATTTTCTGGTTATATCTGACTCATTTAATACCGTATTGTGTTCATTTTTTTTTTTTTTTTTTTTTTTTTTTTTTGAGACAGAGTCTCACTTTATTGCCCAGGCTAGAGTGAGTGCCGTGGCGTCAGCTCACAGCAACCTCAAACTCCTGGGCTCAAGCAATCCTACTGCCTCAGCCTCCCAAGTAGCTGGGACTACAGGCATGTGCCACCATGCCCGGCTAATTTTTTTCTATATATATTAGTTGGCCAATTAATTTCTTTCTATTTATAGTAGAGATGGGGTCTCGCTCTTGCTCAGGCTGGTCTCGAACTCCTGAGCTCAAATGATCCGCCCACCTCGGCCTCCCAGAGAGCTAGGATTACAGGCGTGAGCCACCGCGCCCGGCCTGTGTTCATTTTTATATCTCAGTGATTAGCATATTGACCCACACATTGTGGACTCTAAATTTGTGTTAGTCTGTGACCACCACAGTGGGATCACTGTGCTAAGTTTTATTAGCAGTCTGCAGTTGGTTGTCTGCCTAGCCTTAAACTTCTTTTTCACTTTTCCTTAACTCCAGGTTCTCCAGTTAGCTTCTAACCAGTATCTGAGTCTTTCCCCCCTCCCCCCACAGCTGTCATGGAAATGATGAGCCAGAAGATTCAGCAGCTCACAGCCCTGGGGGCAGCTCAGACTACTGCTAAGGCCTGAGAATTTGTTGCAGAAATGGGGCAGAGGGACCCTGCTTCAGGGGCCTGGGACTCTGTGGGCGTGGCTTCCTGTGGTCGGGGAAGGGAAGGGTCTTGTAATGCCAATAAATATGCGAGCTGGGCAGAATATTGGTGTTTTCTTGCTTTAAGCAAGGGCCTGGTGATGAAATGGGATAGGGGTAGTCGAGAGTTTGGGTCCCTGCCTGATAAGCAGGAAGAGATGCAGCACTCTTCTGGAAGGCTCCACCCCGGAGCCGTTCGGTTAGCCGGGGTGAAATCGTGTGCGGGCTGCGTACTCTGCGGAACCGGTAGCCATGGCAACGGTGGGCAAGCGGAAGTGCGGTAACCTGCACGCTTTTCCTTCCGGGTTGGTGCTTCCGCCTTCCCATGAGCGCGCCGCATGGGCCGCCGCTGCCTTCGCTGCCTTTTAACACTGCTACTGCTGCCGTCGCCGCCGCCTCCGCCTCCCCTCCGAACGTGGCACCGCATGCTTGGCACAGAGTCTGTCGTGCCCCCCAAACGACCCCGCAACAACCTCATGGCACCGCTCCGGATCGGGACGCACAACGGCACCTTCCACTGCGACGAGGCGCTGGCATGCGCATTGCTTCGCCTCCTCCCAGAGTACCGGGTACGTCCACGGAAACTGACCCTGGGACTGGCTGCGGGCCTCCGGGGCAGGCCGCCTGCCTTTAACAGGCTCCCTCTGGTGGCTCATGCAGCTCAAGCACCCCTCCTACCTGCCCCCAGCCCCTGGAAACCCAACATTAATCCCCTACCTGCAAGGCCCCTGGCAGACACTTTACCTACGACCCCCACAGGATGCAGAGATTGTTCGGACCCGGGATCCGGAAAAACTGGCTTTATGTGACATCGTGGTGGACGTGGGCGGCGAGTATGACCCACAGAGACACCGATATGACCATCACCAGAGGTGAGTTCCAGATACTATTCCTTTAGCTTCCTCAGCTCCAATTCAGTCATCCACAGCCACGGTCACTGATCATTGAAATCAAACTCCTGTGTCCCATTGGGACTACAGGTATCCTTACAGCTCTGCCTGCTCTTCACCCATCTCCCTGGTCTTGGACTTCCCTTGTTTCCCAGTGCACCCCTCAAACTCCTCCTGACTCACTTCTTCCCTTGGCTTAGGTTTTTTTCCCCCACCAGCACTGTCATCACCCCAACTAACAAGCCCATTTAGGATTAATCCATTCATATGCCTCACCTGACCACTGGGCCCACATGATTGTGGCACTTGGTGACAGTTATGATATATGTAGTCATCTACTTCATTTGCACCCTTCCATTGAGAAATCCTTGTTCAGGGCGGGCACGGTGGCTCACACCTGTAATCCTAGCACTCTGAGAGGCTGAGGCAGGAGGGAAGATCGCTCAGGTCAGGAGTTTGAAACCAGCCTGAGCAAGAGCAAGACCCCGTCTCTACTAAAAATAGGAAGAAATTAATTGGCCAACTAAAAATATATCGAAAAGGTTAGGCGGGCATGATGGCGCATGCCTGTTGTCCCAGCTACTTGGGAGGCTGAGGCAGGAGGATTGCTTGAGCCCAGGAGTTTGAGGTTGCTGTGAGCTAGGCTGATACCACAGCACTCTAGCCAGGGCAACAGAGTGAGACTCTGCCTTAAAAAAAGAGAGAAATCGTTTTTCAAGGGTAGCCCCCATGCCAATCCTTTCCCCCTCCTTCTCCCCAAGCCTCTACCACATCAAATTCTCAGTGAGTGTCCCTGCCTCTTCTTAAAGGAAATTGAGCTTTTTCTGCATGCATTTCCTCAGTTTCCCACCCCCAGACATTCTCAGCTCCCTCTTACCAATTCAGGCAAAGTTGTTCCCTTCTGTTGGAGGTTAATTTTCTGCCTTTTAGCCAATCTATTACTTTTTTCTTTGGAACTTCATGTCACAATCCTACCACCGGTGTTTCTACTTCTTCCCTACAGCTTAAAACCCTGCTCAGGCAGCTTCCATCTTGAAAAGAAACAAAGGAGTGAATAAAAAACAAAACCTTCAATTATACTACACTATTAAAAGTAGTTATCTCTGAAGGATTATGTTTTAAGTCTGTGTTTCTCTCTCTCTTTTTTTTTTAAGTGTACTGGTTACCTTTATAAAAGGTATCAGGAGGAAACTCTCCTAATTACAGCCTAATCTCTCATCCTCAGGACTCAGCTACTTTTCAAAAAATAGCTGACCCTGGCTCCACCTTTTCCCTTCCAGTTCATTCCCCTCCAGCTCACTCTCCCAAACTACCCCTGGAATTGCTCAGTGAAATGGCACCAGCATTCTTAGCACCAAACCAGGGAGCTGGCATAGGGTCTCACTTTAACCTCTTTGTGGCACTTGGCATTACTGACCTCTTCTTTTTTTCAAATTGTTTTGTTTATATACACTTAAAAATTATATACATTATTTTACAAACCTAAACTAAAAAAGAAAAAATAAAAGAAAAATACATTATTTGAAACATAAGAATGTAACATTTCTAGAATATCAAACATAAAGTGAATACCCATGAAGCAATCTCCCAGCCTAAGGACTTGACCATTGCCATTACCTTTGTTTTTTTTTTTTTTTTTTTTTTGAGACAGAGTCTTGCTTTGTTGCCCAGGCTAGAGTGAGTGCCGTGGCGTCAGACTAGCTCACAGCAACCTCAAACTCCTGGGCTCAAGCGATCCTCCTGCCTCAGCCTCCCGAGTACCTGGGACTACAGGCATGCGCCACCATGCCCGGCTAATTTTTTCTATATATATTAGTTGGCCAATTAATTTCTTTCTATTTATAGTAGAGACGGGGTCTCGCTCTTGCTCAGGCTGGTTTCGAACTCCTGACCTTGAGCAATCCACCCGCCTCGGCCTCCCAGAGTGCTAGGATTACAGGCGTGAGCCACCGCGCCCGGCCGCCATTACCTTTGCATCTGTACCTGTGTGCTTCTTCCCTATCCTGTGCCCTACCTCCCCTCAGAAGTAAGCAATATCCTCAATTTTTGTGTTCATCATACCCTTGTTCTTATGCATAGTTAGCACATCTGTTTCCATCGACAGTATATTTAGTTTTGCTTCTTTTTGAACTTTGGGGGATTATTATATCATTTGTCTTTGTAACTTGTGAATATTTTATAAATACTCTTGTATTTATTTAATACTTAAATCATGGGTGTAGTTTCAACTTCTAACATCTATCATACCTTTTCCTATTTTCTGTCCCACTGCTCAAATTCCTGTCTTCCTTACTTACCTGGATCATTGCAAGTAATCTTTTTGCATCTGTTCTCCGTGATGGCTGGTGCAGTATCTAACATTCACCTGCCTGCTTAACCCCCCCTCACCCCCACCCCCTGTGACTCTCCCTTACCTACACATAAAGTCCAAACTCTAAAGCAGGGCATCTGAGACCTGCCGTGGTCTGGCCCCTGCCTGCCCTTCCAGCTTTATCTTTTTTTTCTTTTTTTGAGACAGAGTCTCACTTTGTTGCCCAGGCTAGAGTAAGTGCCATGGCGTTAGCCTAGCTCACAGCAACCTCAAACTCCAGGGCTCAGGCGATCCTCCTGTCTCAGCCTCCCAAGTAGCTGGGACTACAGGCATGTGCCACCATGCCCGGCTAATTTTTTGTATATATAGTTTTAGTTGTCCAATTAATTTCTTTCTATTTTTAGTAGAGACGGGGTCTTGCTCAGGCTGGTTTTGAACTCCTGACCTCGAGCCCAGCTTTATCTTTTGCCACTCACTCCCCACACCTGAGTTGTCTTTCTTGGCAATTCCATGAAGAGACTTGTCTCTTAGCCATCATACATGTTGTTCCCTATACTTGGAATGCTTTTGCTCCTTCACCCTTTGTGTGGCGAGAACCCACTAATTTATCTCTCAGGACTGGCATGAAAGCTCTCCACTGAACACTTGCCTCATCCCCTCCATCCTTTTCCTTATTATATACCTACCTGGAGTACTCGCTTACTTGGTTGTGTTTTGTCTGCCTCCAGCAGATGAATTTGAACACAAGGACAGGCTCTTGGTTTTTTTTATCCCCAATGTCTGATAAACAAGTTAACCACTGGGCCGGGTGCAGTGGCTCACGCCTGTAATCCTAGCACTCTGGGAGGCCGAGGTGGGTGGATTGCTTGAGCTCAGGAGTTCAAAACCAGCCTGAGCAAGAGCGAGACCCTGTGTCTACTAAAAATAGAAAGAAATTAGCTGGACAACTAAAAATATGTAGAAAAAATTAGCCGGGCATGGTGGCGCATGCCCTGTAGTCCCAGCTACTCTGGAAGCTGAGGCAGGAGGATCGCTTGAGCCCAGGAGATTGAGGTTGCTGTGAGCAAGGCTGACGCCACCGCACTCACTCTAGCCTGGACAACAGTGAAACTCTGTCTCAAAAAAAAACAAAAAACAAGTTAACCACTATTAAATGAATTTGTGAATGGAGACTAGTGAATGGAGACTCTAGTTGAGGTCCGTGTTGACCCAAGGTAAAGCAAAAGCTTTCCCAGCCAGGCTTTCTCCTCCTAACTCCGGCAATGTTCCCCATCCTGCCCACCCCACCCAGGCCTACACATGTTCACATGTGCATACACACTTGTGGGTTAACTGGGCCAGCTCCTTCACCTCAGCCCTGCCTCCCTCTGCTCCTTAGGTCTTTCACAGAGACCATGAGCTCCCTGTCCCCTGGGAAGCCGTGGCAGACCAAGCTGAGCAGTGCGGGACTCATCTATCTGCACTTCGGGCACAAGCTGCTGGCCCAGTTGCTGGGCACTAGTGAAGAGGACAGCATGGTGGGCACCCTCTATGATAAGGTGGGGACCTGAGGACAGAGCTGTCCCACACGTCTCCACCAGGTCAGCTGGGAGTGGCACTCATGCCACTCTCAGAACTGGGCCTCACATCAGGGTTCCTGGCCTATAGAGGGCCTAACACTCATCCTCTCCTTCAGTCAGGCTCATTTCAGAAGGGATTGGTGATCTCTTCCCTGCCTACATCCCGGGATAGTTGTGAGAAGTGTTGATGTAATATATGGGGAAGGGCTTTGCAAACCATAAAACCAGCATATCCCAATCTTTTTCTTGACACACATAAACAATGATTGTTTAGTACTTTTAGGTAAACAGAGGGGAGGCTGCTTATGTTTGGAAGTGTCTAGCTGAGAGTTTCTGGCTGCCCTGAAGGTTGAGGGGAGCATATCTTAGAGACCACGGTAATTCACTGGTGACACGAGTTGGGAAGCTCGGCTAGGAAGAGTTACTACGAAAGTATCTTCAGGTTCCACCAGGGTCCTCTGCAAGCAGCTTCTTGCTACTGGGGAAGGAACAGACTAATAGCCCTGGCGTGCATATCATCAGAGGACACCTACTTAACTCTTCTCCTGTGCAGTGCACAAGTCACACCTGGTTAGTCAGCTGTATTTCTTGCTTGTAGGCTATTGAGTTCAGGTCTGTTTTAGCTTATCCATTTAATGACCCCCATGACTAAAGTTTTTGGAAGGGGCTGGGTGTGGTGGCTCACACCTGTAACCCTAGCACTCTGGGAGGCCGAGGTGGGCAGATTGCTCGAGGTCAGGAGTTCAAAACCAGCCTGAGCAAGACCCCATCTCTACTAAAAATAGAAATTAATTGACCAACTAAAAATATATATATACAAAAAATTAGCTGGGCATGGTGGCGCATGCCTATAGTCTCAGCTACTCAGGAGGCTGAGGCAGTGGGATTGCTTGAGCCCAGGAGATTGAGGTTGTTGTGAGGTAGGCTGACGCCACAGCACTCACTCTAGCCTGGGCAACAAAGTAAAACTCTGTCTCAAAAAAAAAAAAAAGTTTTTGGAAGGTTTCCTAGGTTTTAGACTGCCTGGGTCAATTTTCCCTTCCACTGCTAAAGGGTTTCTAAGCAACTGACTAAATTAAACCCATGTATGTTTGTTTTTCCTTTTATTTTATCATATTATGGGGGTACAAATATTGTTAGGGCTACATATATTGCCCCTGCCCTTCCTCCCCCCACCCTGTTTTTGAGACAGAGTCTCACTCTGTAGTCTGGGCTAGAGTGCCGTGGCATCAGCCTAGCTCACAGCAACCTCAAACTCCTGGGCTTAAGCAATCCTTCTGCTTCAGCCTCCTGAGTTGCTGGGACTACAGGCATGTGCCACCATGCCCAGCTAATTTTTTCTATATATATTTTTAGTTGGCCAATTAATTTCTTTCTATTTTTAGTAGAGATGGATCTTGCTCTTGCTCAGGCTGGTTTCGAACTCCCAACCTTGAGTGATCTGCCCGCCTCGGCCTCCCAGAGTGCTAGGATTATAGGTGTGAGCCACCACGCCCAGCCTAAACCCATGTTTTAACCGAGCATAAGGTTGGTATCCAGACCCAACTTTTTCAGCTCTCCCTGAGTAGCACTTTTCTACATACCATAGGTGTGTTCCTATGGAGGCCTGTGTTGTAGGGCAGTTTTGCATAAAACATATCCCATAGTGTTTCTGTCCTGAGAGTCCTGAGGCATTATCTTCTCACTTTTTTTTTTTTTTTTTTTTTGAGACAGAGTTTCACTTTATTGCCCAGGCTAGAGTGAGTGCCGTGGCGTCAGCCTAGCTCACAGCAACCTCAAACTCCTGGGCTCAAGCAATCCTGCTGCCTCAGCCTCCCGAGTAGCTGGGACTACAGGCATGTGCCACCATGCCCGGCTAATTTTTTCTATATATATTTTAGTTGGCCAATTAATTTCTTTCTGTTTATAGTAGAGATGGGGTCTCGCTCTTGCTCAGGCTGGTCTCGAACTCCTGAGCTCAAACGATCCGCCCACCTCGGCCTCCCAAAGAGCTAGGATTACAGGCTTGAGCCACCGCTCCCGGCCTTATCTTCTCACTTCTTCAGGCTAAGGAGATGCAACTGCTGATGTCACGTGGCACATTACAGGCTTCCCTGGAACCCATAACCTCACGTCCAGCTCTTGATGTCTAGTCCAGCACTTGACTTTTGTGCTTGACCAGACCCTCCTGTGCCTCCTTAATGATGTCACTGAATAACCTACTCAGCCCACCTGGAGATTTACCCACCCCACTCAGCCATTAGGATCCACACTCACAGAGCCCCTGTAGGAACTGGAGACCTTCCTTATTCAAAAGTCAGTAGCCCCCATATGTTGGCCTTGGCTTTGTACACTAGAGTGAGCACTGGATTAGAAATCAAGTGATTTGAATTCCAATCTCAGCACTATTAGTTCTCTAACCTTAAACATGCCATTGAACTCCCAATTCCTTCTTTTCATTTCCTCAGCCTATTAATGTTGAGATCCTCACAGGGCTATTGTGAAGATTAAATGAAAGAGTGTGTTCGAAAATACTTTGAAACCTGTAAGACTTTACACAAATGGTAGATAGCCTCAAGAGCATTTCCCCTGCCTTAGATGTACGAGAACTTTGTGGAGGAGGTGGATGCAGTGGACAATGGGATCTCTCAGTGGGAGGAGGGGGAGCCTCGATACGCACTGACCACTACCTTGAGTGCCCGGGTTGCTAGACTTAATCCTACCTGGAACCAGCCTGATCAAGACACTGAGGTAAGGAGGGCCCCTGGGAAAGAGACCCTGAGACGTGTAAGAACCCTGGGGGAGTGTTCGTTCCTCCTAAGCCCTAGCAAATTCAAAGTTTGGGCAAGCACCATAGTTGTCATTCCTGCCATTCCCAGGAAGGGTTCAAGCGTGCAATGGATCTGGTCAAAGAGGAGTTTCTGCAAAGACTGGATTTCTACCAACACAGCTGGCTGCCAGCCCGGGCCTTGGTGGAAGAGGCCCTGGCCCAGCGATTTCAGGTACAGGCCTAGGAAGAGGCATTGTGGCTTGGGGATCAGTGGCTGCTGACAGGCTGCTGGGCAACAGGGGCTCCTGCTTCTACTCTAAACCTTCTAACTACACTCCACTTCCTTTTCAGGTGGACCCTAGTGGAGAGATAGTGGAACTGGCAAAAGGAGGATGTCCCTGGAAGGAACACCTCTACCACTTGGAATCTGGGCTGTCTCCCCCTGTTGCCATCACCTTTGTTATCTACACTGACCAGGCTGGACAGTGGCGGGTACAGTGTGTGCCGAAGGAGCCCCACTCATTCCAAAGCCGGTGAGGCCCCAAGGAACCACACTGCAGATTTTCAGGCCTGTCTCAGCCCTGTTAGAGAAGGCTGTTAACCTTGACCTCTACTCTGCTCCCATTTCTCTTGGCTCCTCAGGCCTCTATTTGCTCCCACCAACTCCCTCTTTCTGCTCATTTGTAGGCTTCCTCTGCCAGAGCCCTGGCGAGGTCTTCGGGACAAGGCCCTGGACCAGGTCAGTGGGATCCCTGGCTGCATCTTCGTCCATGCCAGCGGCTTCATTGGTGGGCACCACACCCGAGAGGGTGCCTTGAACATGGCCCGTGCCACCTTGGCCCAGCACCCACGCCTCCCACAAACCCCCTAGTCCAGTAAAATTTCTTCCAACTCATACTGACCTAATCTTTGACCCATGATTGCCCTACACCAGGGGTCTCCAACCTATAGTGAGTTGTATAATTATTTCAGTATACATTACAATGTAATAAGAATAGAAATAAAGTACACAATAAATGTAATGTGTTTGAATCATCCCAGAACCATCCTCCCCCATCCGTGTAAAACTTGTCTTCCAAGAAAATGGTCTTTGGCTAGGCTCATTGGCTCATGTCTATAATCCTAGCACTCTGAGAGGCCGAGGCAGGAGGATAGCTTGAGCTTGGGAGTTCAAGACCAGCCTCCACGGCACTTGCCTGAGCAACAGAGTGAGACTCTGTCTCAAAAAAAAGAAAAACAGGGTGGGCATGGTGGCTCACGCCTAGAATCCTAGCACTCTGGGAGACGGAGGCAGGAGGATCACTCAAGGTCAGGAGTTCAAGACCAGCCTGAGAAAGAATGAGACCCCGTCTCTACTAAAAATAGAAAGACATTATCTGGACAACTAAAAATACATATAAGGCCGGGCGTGGTGGCTCATGCCTATAATCCTAGCACTCTGAGAGGCCGAGGCCAGCAGACTGCTCAGGGTCAGGAGTTCGAAACCAGCCTAAGCGAGACCCCGTCTCTACTAAAAATAGAAATTAATTGACCAATTAAAAATATATATACAAAAATTTAGCCAGGCATGGTGGTGCGTGTAGTCCCAGCTACTCGGGAGGCTGAGGAAGGAGGATCACTTGAGCCCAGGAGATTGAGGTTGCTGTGAGCTAGGCTGATGCCACGGCACTCACTCTAGCCTGGACAACAAAGTTAGACTCTGTCTCAAAAAAAAAAAAAAAAAATTTATATATATATAAAAAAAATTAGCCGGGCATGGTGGTGCATGCCTGTAGTCCCAGTTACTCGGGAGTCTGAGGCAGGAGGATTGCTTGAGCCCAGGAGTTTGAGGTTTCTATGAGTGAGGCTGATGCTCTCTAGCCCAGGCATCAGAGCGAGACTCTGTCTCAAAAGAAAAAAAAATGGTCCCTGATGCCAAAGAGGTTGGGGAACACTGCACTACACCATTCTGAGAACTTGCTCAAACTTGGGAATAGTGTATAACCCAATGCTAGGTATTACCTTCCTTCACACTAACTTCTCAGCTTTGCTTCCCAAATCATTGAAAACCATCCATGTCCTTAGGGTTACATAACTTAACCAAATTCACAGAAGTAGCTAAAAAGTGACAGAGTAGGACCTTAGCGCAGTCTATGCTGCCCCCCTACCCCCAACTATACCCCAGTGCAATTCCCTGGAAAAGACAAGTATGGTAATTGAGTGGAAAACAAGACATTTTTTATTATTGGTTATGGGGATAAGAGGAATGGGACTGAGCAGGTGGGGGTCCCGGGAGAGAGTCCCAAGGGGCAGAGGTTAGGCATGTCTCAGTAAAGAGGGGCAGGTCATGGGTAGAGCTTCCACCCCCAGCTGGGGGCTCTTGAGCCCGGCCAAGCACTGGGCTAAAACGTGGAAACTGTGCATTAACAAAGTACAGAGGGATGTGGGCAATTCGGCCTGTGGACCAGCACTACAGAGAGGGGAAAGAAAAGTATCAGAGCCTGGGCCCAAAGAAGGCCACTTGGCAGAACCACACAGAAGCCCAGGCCCTCTGTTTCCCCCGCCCCCACCCAAAATTCAGCAGCCTGGCATACTCACCACGCTGAGCAGGGCCCCTTTGCTGAAGGATGGATGGAAAGTGATGAGCTGAGCCTGAGCTCCAGGCTCCCCCTGGATAATGCCACTAGGAGAAGAAAAGGTGAGCAGGCGACTAGAGGCAGAAGGGAAGTGAGTGTAACAGAATGTGGGTTTGGTACAGGAAGGCTGGTGACAAGCCCAGACCTTCTAGGGCTGTGCCCAGCACTTACCAAGGAAGAAGTTCAAACACAGGGCTATTTCGAGTGCGGAAAAGGAGAATGACTGGTTTACCATCCTGTACCCTCGGATTTCCTGTAAGAAACAGCTCCAGGGATAAGAAAATACTCGGAAGGCAGAGTTCAGGGCAGGGGCAGAGAACTACAGGCCAGGGCATGCACCTGATTAATGGAGATGATGGCTGTGGCCTGAACAAAGCCCTTCGTCCTGGCCTCTTACCTTTCATGAGCACAGCCAGACGTTCCCCACTGGGATCCCAGACCATGGAGTGGGCCTCTCCCCCAAGTCTATGGGTGAGGACAGGAGTTAGGAGAGCTCTGTGTGGTCCCTCCCACCTTCCATTCACTGCTACTCCCTCAACCACTCAGCTCACCTCTCCTCACCATCTGGTGTCTGTACTGTTGTCTCAGACAAATCTGCCACAATTGTTGCTGACTTTGCACCTCCAACACACCCCTTTCCCTCACCTGTGGATAAAAGCAGACATTCTTTTTGTTTTTTTTTTTTGAGACAGAGTTTCACTTTGTTGCCCAGGCTAGAGTGAGTGCCAGGGCATCAGCCTAGCTCACAGCAACCTCAATCTCCTGGGCTCAAGAGATCCTTCTGCCTCGGCCTCCCTTGTAGCTGGGACTACATGCATGTACCACCATGCCCGGCTAATTTTTTCTATATATATTAGTTGGCCAATTAATTTCTTTCTATTTATAGTAGAGACGGGGTCTCGCTCTTGCTCAGACTGGTTTCGAACTCCTGACCTAGAGCAATCCACCCACCTCAGCCTCCCAGAGTGCTAGGATTACAGGCGTGAGTCCCTGAGCCACCGTGCCCGGCCGCATCAACACTCGTGAAGGCTCCTAAACATCTATACTTAACCCTCAGAGTAGCATCTTACAGAAGGCTGCTGCCCCCGCTGACCACCCCAGATAGTCTGCATCCTGAAATGTTGCCCTAACTCACCACAACGTTCTGGGAACAACAAGGAGTAAATCAGTGGCTCCCCCAAAACAGTGAACAGCAGTCGGTTTCCATCTGGGCTCCAGCAGCCAGTCTAAGGTCAGGGAGCAAAAGGCAGAAGGGAGGTCTACAGAGGAATGTAGGAGGGAAAGAAGTAGAGGTGGCCAGGCTTGAGGGATCAGAGGCCCCTTGGAATCATCTCCCCAGCTTCTGTGAATCACAGTTCCCTCTTACCTGACAGCGCCCTGACAGAGTAGGCCATCTCTCACAAGTCCACATCTGGGCCTCCCAGACTCTGAGTCAGAGAGAAGCAAATTACAGCTTAGGTCCTCCAGGTTCCAAAACTTGGACCTAACCTCCCTTTGGCAGAGGTTCCAGGAGCCAAATGCCTTTCTCTAGGGCCTTGGACTCCCTCTGCCCTTCTCCCACTCACCGAAAGACAGCTGAAGGAGTGGTAGCCAGAACTTTGCTGCCATCTGGGGACCAGAGCAGGTTGGTAACCCCACCTCCTCGAAACCAGGGAAGGGGAACACAGGTCTCTGTTGAGACATCCCACACCTAGGAGAGTGAGACAGAAAACTCAAGCACCCTATCATCTCACTGTGGGATGCCCTCTTTAACATACAAAAAATAAGAAAGGAGAGAAAGCAGGAACAGGACTGTTGAGCATAAAGGTACATCGGTTCTGTTTTGAAAAGTCTAAAAGAGGCCAGGCATGGTGGCTCATGCCTGTAAACCTAGCACTCTGGGAAGCCGAGGCAGGTGGATTGCTCAAGGTCAGAAGCTCGAAACCAGCCTGAGCAAGAGCAAGACCCCGTCTCTACTAAAAAAAAAAAAATAGAAATTAATTGGACAACTAAAAATATATAGAAAAAATTAGCCGGGCATGGTGGCACATGCCTGTAGTCTCGGCTACTCAGGAGGCTGAGGCAGAATGAATGCTTGAGCCCAGGAGTTTGAGGCTGCTGTGAGCTAGACTGATGCCACAGCACTCTAGCCTGGGCAACAGAGCAAGACTCTGTCTCAAAAAGAAAGTCTGAAAGAGGCAGGCTGCCGTGATCCTAGCACTCTGGGATCCGAGCATTCCACAGCTGAAGGAGTAGTAGCCAGAACTTTGGGAGGCCGAGGTGGGATGATCACTTGAGCTCAGGACTTTGAGACCAGCTTGAGCAAGAGCGAGACTGTCTACACAAAAAATAGAAAAATTAGCCGGGCATGATGATGCATGCCTGTGGTACCAGCTACTAGGGAGGCTGAGGCAACAGGATTGCTTGAGCCCAGGAGTTTGAGATTGCAGTGAGCTATGATCGCACCACTGCACTCTAGCCAGGGTGACAGAAAAAGATTTTGTCTCAAAAAACTAACTAAATAAAGTCTAAAAGAAAAAAAAAAAAAAAAAAAAAAACCCCACAAGGGCATGGGTTTATGTTTATAACTGCAGCAGGCAGAATTTTAAATCTGAGCAGTCTGGATGGTAAAGCCCCTTCCCTGGACAGGTTCAAGACTGAATGGACAATGATCACTCTCCTTGCCCCATATTTTCCACCACAAGTTGAAGAATGTGCTTTCCTCGAGGCTGAGGGGTGGCTGAAATGACCACAAGAGGGATGGGGGCCAACTCACCAGGATAGCAGCATCCACAGGTGAAGCTGAGAGCAGCCGCCCCCCACTGGGGGCCCAGGCTAAGCTGGTGACAGGTGTGTGCCCAGGGTGAGACAGGACTTGTGCACAGCCAGAAGAGGGCCTTCCAAGAGGAAACAAAGTCAGAAAACAAGAAGAAAGCCCCATGATTCTAATTCCTTGCCTCCTCCTGCCCTGCCTAAACTTTCCAATCTCAATGCCTTTCTGAGCTCAAATCCGGGTAGGGGAAAACAAATAAGGATCATGGAAGTTAAAGGGGAAAAAAAGGTGAAAGAAGAAAGGGTAAAGTCACTAGCAACAGGTCTACAGAGAATAGGTCATCTGTAAAGTCTCAAGGCCAGAGTGAAACAGTAAGCTTTCACTACAGGCCTCAAGAAGACCAGTCAAGCTAGAAGGTGCTACGCGAGGAAGATGTAATGCCCGACCCCAGAAGAGAGCCCTCTCCCCACAGGCTGTCCAGCCTGGCCATACAGGGATAATCCATGGCACTACTTCAAGTTTCCATCCTCTGAGTTATCTAGCATTCCCAGAACTCCCTACCCTTCCCAGCCACCTTTCCGCCCTTCCTTGTCAGAATGTCTCCCACCTCTGTGCTCCACACTTTTTGCTGCCTATCATAAAGATGCCAAATGTGGGCCAGGCGAGGTAGCTCACGCCTGTAATCCTAGCACTCTGGGCAGCTGAGGCAGGCGGATTGTTCGAGGTCAGGAGTTCGAAACCAGCCTGAGCAAGAGCAAGACCCCGTCTCTACTATAAATAGAAAGAAATTAATTGGCCAACTAATATATATAGAAAAAATTAGCCAGGCATGGTGGCGCATGCCTGTAGTCCCAGCTACTCGGGAGGCTGAGGCGGTAGGATCTCTTGAGCCCAGGAGATTGAGGTTGCTGTGAGCTGGGCTGACACCACGGCACTCTCTCTAGCCTGGGCAACAAAGTGAGACTCTGTCTCAAAAAAAAAAAAAAAAAGATGCCAAATGTGGACTGACCTCTGTCGCTAAGCTGGGAACCACCTGAGGGCACCTCCTATGTCTTCAGCTTTGTGTTTCCAGAGACACAACCATGGCCTAACAGGTACAGGCTACTACCTGAAATAATGCTACCCTTTCCCTTTGCACCTAACCATAATATAACCACCTTTAGCTCTAAGGAGGTCTTAGGTCACTGATATGCAACTTATTCTTTCCAACGTTACAATAAATCACAGCTATCATTTCATGTCAGTTCACAAAGATCCATCTTATTGTTTTCAGTGGCTTCACCATGTTCTTCTGAATAGATGAACTGTAATTTATTCAGTCATGCTTCTACAAATGGACATTTGAGTTGTAATTTTTTATTACAAATGCTGTAAAAATATTTCCTATATCTATACCTTTTGTATTCATATTATTGAATAGAACATTAAATTGGAAAAGGCTTACATCTTTTAAAAAACAAATATGTCAATGAATTATTTTCTGAAAAGTTTACAACACAACATACTCTCGCACCATTTTGTATAAGACTACCTGTTTTCCTTGTCTTACCAGTACTGGATATAATCAAACTTCTTTTTTTTTTTTTTTTTTGAGACACAGTCTCACTTTATTTCCCAGGCTAGAGTGAGTGCCATGGCGTCAGCGTAGCTCACAGCAACCTCAAACTCCTGGGCTCAAGCAGTCCTGCTGCCTCAGCCTCCCAAGTAGCTGGGACTACAGGCATGTGCCACCATGCCCGGCTAATTTTTTCTATACATATTGGTTGGCCAATTAATTTCTTTCTATTTTTTATAGTAGAGATGGGGTCTCGCTCTTGCTCAGGCTGGTCTCGAACTCCTGAGCTCAAATGATCCGCCCACCTCGGCCTCCCAGAGAGCTAGGATTACAGGCTTGAGCCACCGCGCCCGGCCAATCAAACTTCTTAATTTTAATTTCTTCCATATCTTCTTCTAGTCCTTTTACTTTTTTATTTAATTTTATTATTATTTTTATTTATTTTATTATAAATTCATCTTTTTCTTTTTCTCAACTTTAGGCAGTTGCTGTTCAATTACAGTCCTTTTATTTATTTACTTTTACATTTAGTTCTTGTGTCTGCTTGGAATTTATTTGTATATAAAGTATGAAGCAAGGACTATCTTTATTATTTTCTTATTTTTTTTCTGAGACAGAGTCTCACTTTGTTGCTCAGGCTAGAGTGAGTGCCGTGGCGTCAGCCCAGCTCACAGCAACCTCAAACTCCTGGGCTCAAGCAATCCTGCTGCCTCAAGCCTCCCGAGTAGCTGGGACTACAGGCATGCGCCACCATGCCCGGCTAATTTTTTCTATATATATTAGTTGGCCAATTAATTTCTTTCTATTTATATTAGAGACCGGGTCTCACTCTTGCTCAGGCTGGTTTCAAACTCCTGACCTCGAGCAATCTGCCCGCCTCGGCCTCCCAGAATGCTAGGATTATAGGCGTGCGCCACCGTGCCTGGCCTACCTTTATTATTTTCTAAATGGATAGCCAGTTATTCCAAATATCAGTTAAGAGAAGAGGCCAGGAGCGGTGGCTCACACCTGTAATCCTAGCACTCTGGGAGGCCAAGGCGGGTAAATTGTTCAAGGTCAGGAGTTCGAAACCAGCCTGAGCGAGACCCCATCTCTACTAAAAATAGAAAGAAACTAATTGACCAACTAAAAATATATATACAAAAAATTAGTTGGGCATGGTGGTGGCACATGCCTGTAGTCCCAGCTACTCGGGAGGCTGAGGCATTAGGATCGCTTGAGCCCAGGAGATTGAGGTTGCTGTGAGCTAGGTTGACGCCACGGCACTCACTCAAGCCTGAGCAACAAAAAGTGAGACTCTGTCTCAAAAAAAAAAAAAAACAAAACAAAAGAAAAAAAACTCAAGCCAGGTGCAATGGCTCAAGCATGTTATTTGAGCTACTTGAGAGGCAGAGGTGGGAGGATCATTTGAAGCCAGGAGTTTGAGACCACTCTAGCCAGGGCAACAGAGTGAGACTCTGTCTCAAAAAAAAACCCAAAAAACAAACTCTAAATATCATTTTGTCCAATCCACAATAACAAAAACCAAGCAGAATTCTGATTAGAAGTACACTAAATTTCACATCTTTCTGAGTAAATTTTCCTATCCAACAATATAGTATGTTTTTCCATTTATTCAGCTCTTGTTTAATATTTATTCTTCAACAACTTTCTTCAGATGTCTGATAGACTAAATAAATTTAACAAGTTTTTTTTTTTTTTTTTTTGAGACAGAGTCTCACTTTATTGCCCAGAGTGAGTGCCGTGGCGTCAGCCTAGCTCACAGCAACCTCAAACTCCTGGGCTCAAGCAATCCTGCTGCCTCAGCCTCCCAAGTAGCTGGGACTACAGGCATGTGCCACCATGCCCGGCTAATTTTTTTTTTTCTATATATATTAGTTGGTCAATTAATTTCTTTCTATTTATAGTAGAGATGGGGTCTCGCTCTTGCTCAGGCTGGTCTCAACTCCTGAGCTCAAAGGATCCGCCCACCTCTGCCTCCCAGAGAGCTAGGATTACAGGCTTGAGCCACCGCGCCCGGCCTAACAAGTTTTTTTTTTGAGACAGAATCTCACTCTGTAGCCCCAGCTACAGTGCTGTGTGGCATCAGCCTAGCTCACAGCAACCTCAAACTCCTGGGCTCAAGCAATCCTTCTGCCTCAGCCTCCCGATTAGCTGGGACTACAGGCATGTGCCACCATGCCCGGCTAATTTTTTCTATTGTTGGTAGAGACAGGGTCTCACTCTTGCTCGGGCTGGTCTCAAACTCCTGAGCTCAAATGATCTGCCCGCCTCGGCCTCCCAGAGTTCTAGGATTACAGATGTGAGCCACCTCGCCTGGCTTTAACAAGTTTTTCTTTCAAGTTTTTTACTTGATACAGTAATAGCTGTACGCATTCTGGGGGTACTTGTAATGTTTCGATATATGCATACAATGTGTAACGATCAAATGAGGAGGGTAACCAGGACATCCATCACCCCAAATGTTCACCTGTTCTTTATGTTGAGAGCATTCCATCTATTCTGAGCTATACAATAGATTATTAACTATGGTCACCCTACTGTACTATGGAACACGGTTTTTGTTTTTATTTTTTATTTTTGGGACAGAGTCTCACTCTGTTGCCAGGGCTAAAGTGCGGTGGTGTCAGCCTAGCTCATAGCAACCTGAAATTCCTGGGCTCAAGTGATCCTCCTGCCTCAGCCTCCCAAGTAGCTGGGACTACAGGTGCGCACCACCATGCCCAGCTAATTTTTCTATTTTTTGTAGAGACAGGGTCTTGCTATGTTGCTAAGGCTGGTCTTGAACTCCTGGCCTTAAGTTATCCTCCTGCCTTGGCCTCTCAAACTGCTAGGATTACAGGCATGAGCCACCACACCTGGCCTTTATTCATAATTTAAAGAACAAGTTTCTGGGTTTATTTTTAGTTATTTCTCATGGGATTCTTTTTCCAATTTCATTGGCTTCTAATCTTTTATGTACTCATTCTCTTCACCCTTCCTTTAGACTCTATTTGATAGTCCTCTGAAAAAGATAATCTTTCCAACCCATGATCCACAGGTATGTTCTCCCCACAATCCCCAAAGCTCCAAGTCCTGTCCCTTTCTCTAGATTAGAGCATTCTCAACAACCCACCTTGACCTTAGATTAGCTTCTCCCATACTCTTGGGAAATGTTGTGAGGACAACATTCTTCCAAACATTCTTACCACCCACTAACCCTAGCACGGCTACAACCCTCAGGCCAAGGTAAGACAGGCTGCCAAGACTCACCGGGTAGACAAGGAGGTAGGGTCCAGGGTCCAGATGAGAATGCAGCTCTGGCAGGCCACAGCCAAGACAGAGGCACTGAGGGGCTTCCAGGCCAGAGCCGCCACATTTCGCTGTAGCCGGTGCTTCAGGGAGGGTACTATAGTGCTGAAGTGAAGGTATAGGGAACTGAGTCAAAGCAGGGACACTAAAGCTCAGGGGACCACAGAGTGGTTAAGGATCGAAAGCCACAGAGAAGAAAGCTGATCCATCCAGGGCTCAGGGGTATAATGGGACAGAAGAAGAAGATAAAGGTTAGGTCCAGAAAGAGGACATATCCAATTATGGAGCTACCCTGACCCCAGTTCTGGAAGAAGCCGTGTGGACGAGACTCAGGAACTGCAAGACTCTCTTGGGACCAAGACTGGAGACGGAAGGGGAGATCGACAAGTCAGAGCCCACCTGGTACACCCACACACACCTGTTGGCATTATACACACGGATTGAGTCATCCAGCAGAGCTACCGCAAACTTGTTGGTGTGGGGGTGCCATGCAAAGACACGCAAGCAGCAGCTGGACCTAAGGCAAAGTGAGCATGAAACATCCGGAACCTGCACCTACCCATACCCCAGCCCAGAGGCTCAGATTCCTTCCCCATGAAGAGATAGTTGTTTTCTACTTTTTCTTGTATTCCTTTTGGGGGTGGGGTGGGCCAAGAGGAATAAGAATGTGGTGAGCAGTCAGGAAATGAATAGGAGAAGTTTCTGCTTTGACATCTTTTTTTTTTTTTTTTTTTTTTGAGACAGAGTCTCACTTTATTGCCCAGGCTAGAGTGAGTGCGGTGGCGTTAGCCTAGCTCACAGCAACCTCAAACTCCTGGGCTCAAGCAATCCTGCTGCCTCAGCCTCCCAAGTAGCTGGGACTACAGGCATGTGCCACCATGCCCGGCTAATTTTTTTTTTTTTTTTATATATATGTTAGTTGGCCAATTAATTTCTTTCTATGTATAGTAGAGATGGGGTCTCGCTCTTGCTCAGGCTGGTCTCGAACTCCTGAGCTCAAATGATCCGCCCACCTCTGCCTCCCAGAGAGCTAGGATTACAGGCTTGAGCCACCGCGCCCGGCCTGCTTTGACATCTTTTTCCCCAGAAGTTGTTTCAAGGTCGGGCCTTCCTTCCCACAAAGCCCCAGAGCTTATGCACTCACCAATTTGTGACTTGGGCAAATTCAGCAATCAGATCTTCACTTCTGAGCTGTAGAGCAAAGCAGATAGAGCACACACTTGGACAAAAGGAGCTCATCCCCTCAACATTCCCACAGAGGAACTGAACCACTCTCCTCCTACGTGCAGTCAACACACCCAACCCTGACCTGAAGGGATAAGTGGGGCAGGGGTAGGGGAGGAGGCCAAACTTACAGACAGATGGGGGAACAGGGACCCATGGAGGGAGGAGGCCCATCGACAAAGTGCCAGAGCCCAGCTGGACGCCGTCTTCACCCACTCAAACACTATGGGATAGAGGAAGCAGCTCTGATTAAACCATTCACAGGGCTCTTACTGGGCATCCTTAGGTGAAAGACGAGCAAGGACAAGCAATCCCCAGGTCCTTCTGCCCAGCAACACACTTGCGCCGAGTTATTTGGGTAGGTAGGTAAAAGTGGAGAAGAGGACAGGAAAAACAGCACTAAAGGGAAAGAGGCTGGGCCAAATTAGTTCCAAGAGAATATGGAGGAGAGATAACAACCATTAGAGAAAGCAGGAAAGGAAAATACTTACCTTCCTCCTCTGAGTTTGCAATTTCATTCAGCACCCCAAAAACACCCATATCACGCCTGATAAGGACAGGAAACTATGAGTCAGATTACCTTGATAACTCAGTTACTATAAGTTTCATTCATTCATTCCAGATACATGTATTAAAAATGTAGGCACTGACTTTTTTTTTTTTGAGACAGAGTCTCACTTTGTTGCCCAGGCTAGAGTGCCGTGGCATCAGCCTAGCTCACAGCAACCTCAATCTCCTGGGCTCAAGCAATCCTGCTGCCTCAGCTCCCAAGTAGCTCGGACTATAGGCATGTGCCATCATGCCCAGCTAATTTTTTCTATATATATTAGTTGGTCAATTAATTTCTTTCTATTTATAGTAGAGACGGGGTCTCGCTCTTGCTCAGGCTGGTTTCGAACTCCTGACCTTGAGCAATCCGCCCGCCTCGGCCTTCCAGAGAGCTAGGATTACAGGCGTGAGTCACCGCACCAGCACTCACTTTTAATAAGTGCCAACTTTGTACCAGGCACTCTATATACTGCCCTTTCATTTACTTATCACATTTATCTTCTGAATGGCATTCTGCCCATTTACAGATGAGCCAACTAAGGCTGAAAAATCATCTGGGGCTTTGTGAGCAAGTCAAGGAGTCAGGACTTTCTCTAAGTCAGTAAATAAAAAGCCATGGAAGGGTTTTAAGCAAAGGAATAAGATGATCACATTAGTATTTTAGAAATATCAATCTGGGCCAGGTATGGGGGCTCACACCTATAATCCCAGTACTTTGGGAGACCAAGGCCAAAGAACAGCTTGAGGCTAGGAACTCGAGGCCAGCCTGGGCAATAAGCAAGACCCTGTCTCTACAAAAAACTTTTTAAAAATTAGCCAGATGTTGGGGTTGCAGTGAGCTGTGATCATGCTACTGCACTTCAGCCTGGGCAACAGAGTGAGACTGTGTCTCAAAAAAAAAAATAAATATCAGTCTGTCTGTAGATTAGAGGAGGACAAGAATAGAGAGAAAGAAATCAGTTAAGAGGTTACTTCAGAAATCTAGAAAATGGTGAATGTGGCCTGAACCAGTAGGGTTGGAGAAAAGGAGACACATTAGAAAGACTTAGGAAGTAGCAGGAACAAGGTCTGAGGACTAATTAGACATTAATAAGGAAAAGAGTAATATCAAAGGAAACATCTAGCTGATAATATTTTCCTTAATGTTTTTGTACTACCTATGTTGAACTAATGTAGGTTATATCAGCTAATATGCTTACAATATGCCAGGCCCTGGACTAGGTGCTTCATATGATCTAATTAAGCCATTATCACAACCCTACAAAACAGGTATTGAACAGGTATCACTGAATTTTTAGATGGGAGAACAGAGGTGTGAAGAGGTTAGTTAATATGAACAAGATGACCTAAGTAGAAAGTAGCAAAGTCAGGATTCAACCATCTGTCTACCCCAGAGTCTACACTAAAAACACTTGCTCCTGAATGAAAAATATGATTATTCCTGGAAATGAAAAACCCAGGGAAAAAGCAGGTTTGGAAAGGGAAATGAAGAGATTAGGTTTGGGCCGGGCGCGGTGGCTCAAGCCTGTAATCCTAGCTCTCTGGGAGGCCGAGAGGAGCGGATCGTTTGAGCTCAGGAGTTCAAGACCAGCCTGAGCAAGAGCGAGACCCCATCTCTACTATAAATAGAAATTAATTGGCCAACTAATATATATAGAAAAAATTAGCCGGGCATGGTGGCACATGCCTGTAGTCCCAGCTACTTGGGAGGCTGAGGCAGCAGGACTGCTTGAGCCCAGGAGTTTGAGGTTGCTGTGAGCTAGGCTGACGCCACGGCACTCACTCTAGCCTGGGCAATAAAGTGAGACTCTGTCTCAAAAAAAAAAAAAAAAAAGAGATTAGGTTTGAACATGCTGAACGTTTGAAGTCTGTGGACTAGTCAAGCAGGAGTATTTGTCAAACAAGTGAACACACAGGTCTGATGTATCAGTTGGAAATACAACCCCAGGAACACTAACATTCAAGGAACATCAGGAAGAGGAGCCACCATAAAGGCTGAGAAGCAGCAGCTGGAGAGGTAGAAGGCAAGAAAGAGCCCGGGAATGAATGCCTTTTCAGACAGTGAATTGATGTTCAACTTCACTCTCACACAGAGACATGCTAATGAAACTTTACTGCAATACTAAATATCAAAGTTTGATAGCACATGTGTTGGGAAACAGGCACTCTCATACACTGCTGTTGGGACCATATATATGTACAATTTCAACAAAGGACTATTTTGGCAACAGCTCCCAAAATTACAGACGAATATGCCCTTTGAACCCAGCAACTTACTTCCTAGGAATTCATCTTACAGATGATAATGGTAATAATAAAAATAAAAGTAATAGTAGCTGACCATTGAAGGGATTAGTACGTGCCAGGCACTGTTCTCTAAGTGCTTTACATCTATTAACTCATTTAATCATCACTACAACCTTGTAAGACAGGCTCCATATTACAGATGAGGAATCTGAGGGACAGAGTGATTAAGTAATTTTCCCAAGGTCACACAGCTAAAAAGCGGCATAGTCAGAAAACGAACCGTGGTCGTGTGGTTCCACTCCTACAGGTGCAAAAGTGAATAACTTATGTATGAGATTATTCGATGGCACCTTATATCTAACCTGGCTGAGCTTCAGGTAAAAGCTCAGAAATGGTAAGGATATGATGAGGTGGGGGCAGCAAGCAAGTTCACATACTCAAACCAGAAGGCAAGGCAAGAAAGATGAAATGGAACTACTGAGGCACAACCTTGAGTTCCACAGTAAGGACTGATAATTTCATAGGATTTATGATATACAGCTGATGAAGACAGAGTCTGGAAAAAAAAAACAACCCAGCCTTTTGAAGAGCAGCACAAGGCAGAGGGGTGGTGACCCCATTTTCTCCAGGATCTGCAGACCATGGCCCAGGAAATCCTTTGCCATTCCTCACCAAATGTTGATGCACCTCTTCCACACTTGCTCCCGGTGATGAATGAAGGCAGTCCTTGTGCCATGGTCCAGCCTCCCAGGGGTCTTTAGAGGATCCTTGGCCAGGTGTAGGACAGGAAGATTGATCCACTACAACAAAGATGTGAAGGGTGTGATAGTGAGTCAGTCTCTTCCCCAGATCCTTACTGAACTCCTGCCATCCCCAACCCATGACTGGGCTAAGTATAAGAGACTCCAGAGACCTGTTTCCTTTTTCCACAAAGTAGCACTTGTGAGTATGGAAAACAAGTCTTAGCTCCCTTTTCTGTAAAACCAGAACGATATTTCATAGGGTTGCTGTCATTACTAAAGAGTAAAACATTTTTAGAAAGCACCTGACTCAGAGTCTCCTTACACAGCAAATGCTCAATTTGCTTCCTTTTCCTTCCCAGGAAAACCACGAAAAAAGGTTCCGAATTGTTCCCAGTTCTCCGACACTGTCCGCAAGTTTTTAATAGTTCTCCTGGAGCCTCACACTCCCTGGATTCGCCCTCCATTCTCTCCATCCTCTAGGCCCACCCGAGAGCTCCTCAGCATCCCTTATACTCCAATTCCAGCCCTAAAATAGGTTCCAGCCCTGCTATTCTCCTGCCCAGACAGGCAGGTTCCAGTCCGCAGACTTTGCAACCCCGCCCCCACCCCGCAGCCTCCTTTCCCCAGTTCTCCCTGACCCCTCCCCCGTGCCTGCAGGTCCCCCTCCCTCCTCACCCCCCCCACCTGGCCCCGGAAGTCAGGAGGCGGGCTCTCATAGCTGTTGCCCGTCACCAGCTCGTTATTGTGCTCATATAGGGTGACTTGACCCCTAGGTGGTGGCGGTGGGAACAACGCCAGGGAGCACATTTGCCGGTCCGGAGGACGTCTAGAGTCAGCAAACTCCTGGCCGGTGACAGCACAGATCTCACAGCGACTCTTAGTTCCCGGGCTACATTCGTATGCGGACGGGTAGCCGCACGGGACAAACAGCGACGCGAAGCTGAACGGAAGTGAAGTAAAGAAAAACGAGGAAGAAGGCGGCGTACGGAGTCCCGGGACAGACTTCCGGAGCTTTCTCGCGCGCCACCTGGCGGTCGGAGGTGGAATAGCGCGGACTCGTCCGCTGGACCAACTTTTGGTTAAGGGCTGACCGGAGAGGGTTGTGTGTGTTTTGTTTTGTTTTGTTTTTTCTGTGAGACTACGGTTTTTCCCGGCTCCGAATTCCCCAACACCTTCTCCCACTCACTCTCTCAGCTCTCGGAAAGGCCAAAATAAGCCACATTCAGGGAAGTACCTAATTAAACTCTCCTAGGCCTGTGAATCGTCCAAAGGAAATACAGGCTGTGTCACAGGCAGCTAGCTGGAAAGCTGAGGAAAAACCTCCGGGAGTAGAAAAGACAGAGGGAAAACCTCGGGAGGGACCGGACTGCGCCCGCAGGGATCCTGGGCCTACAGGGTTAAGTGTCCTGGAAGGGGAGGTGGGGACAGTTGGAAAGCAATAACATTTCCTGAGCTCTTCTTAACAGTAAGCGCTTATGTAATCTTTTCAACAACCTCATGAGCTGGATACTGTTATATCACCGTGAGGAAAGTGAGGCGCAGAGAGGTTGGACCTAGATATACTCACACCAGTCATTCTGATTTAGGAATAAAAGTGAGATTACCTTATTCTAATTCCAAAGTACAGAACTAGAATTGAAGTCTAAGGTAGAATGGGGGCCCCTTTTTCTTGCAGATACAGGACTTTAAAAAAGCCATTGAATTCTAGGAGCCTCTGTTTCTTCACTTATAAAGTATCCTAATTATTTCACATTTTCCATATAAAATAATGGAAGTGAAATAAAACTATTTAATAAATTGTTAAGGGCTAAACAACTGTCAGATGTTATTAGCCATAACTCTATCAGCTAGGTGGCCTTCGTCATTGATTTGTTCATTTAAGAAATTTTTCCTTTTTTTAAGAGATAGAGTCTAGCTTTGTCAGCCTAGCTCTGTCATCTCTGTTACAGCCTCAAACTCCTGGGTTCAAGTGATCCTCCCAAGTAACTAGGACTAGAGGCACACACTACCATGCCTGGTCAATTTTTTTTTTTTTTTGAGACAGGGTCTCACTTTGTTGCCCAGCCTAGAGTGAGTGCCGTGGCATCAGCCTAGCTCACAGCAACCTCAAACTCGTGGGCTCAAGCAATCATACTGCCTCAGCCTCCCTAGTAGCTGGGGGGACTACAGGCATGCGCCACCATGCCCAGCTAATTTTTTCTATATATATTAGTTGGCCAATTAATTTCTTTCTATTTTATAGTAGAGACGGGGTCTCGCTCTTGCTCAGGCTGGTTTTGAACTCCTGACCTGGAGCAATCCGCCCGCCTCAGCTGCCCAGTGTGCTAGGATTACAGGTGTGAGCCACCTCACCGCCCTAATTTTTAAAAAAGTTTTGTAGAGACAGGGGTTTCCCTATGTTTCCCAGGCTGGTCAAACTCCCGGCCTCAAGGGATCCTCCCCCCTTAGATTACCAACGTGCTGGGATTACAAGCATGAGCCTGGCCATTCACTTCGAAGCAAGAAGCAATTCAATTTGAAGCTGCATAAGGCAGTCCCCACTCCCAAGAGCTGCCAGTCTCATTGAAGAATCCAGGGGGTGGCTGGGTACAGTGGCTCACGCCTGTAATCCTAGCACTCTGGGTGGCTGAGGTGGGAGGATCACTTAAGGTCAGGAGTTCGAGACCAGCCTGAGTAAGAGCGAGACCCAGTCTCTACTAAAAAAATAGAAAGAAATTAGCCGGACAACTAAAAATATATAGAAAAAAATAGCTGGGCATAGTGACACATACCTGTAGTCCCAGCTACTTGGGAGACTGAAGCAGTAGGATTGCTTGAGCCCAGGAATTTGAGGTTGCTGTGAGCTAGGCTGACACCAGGGCACTCTAACCCGGGCAACAGAGCCAGACTCTGTCTCAAAAAATTAAATAATAAAAGAAAAAAAGAATCCAGGGGGCATTCTAGTTCTAGCATTCTTGGATCCTGTGTCTGTCCCTCTCCTTTTTACCTGAAAACTTCCCCCCAAGAGTTATTCCCAGGTCAGAAAACAAAAGGCTCCAGAAAGTCTCCTGAAAAAAGCCCCTCACCTGAGAAGGTAAGTAAATCTACTCCAATCTAGTACTTCTCAAATGTTCAGGGACATAGGAATCACCTGAGGATCTTGTTAAAAATGAAGATTCTGGGGTGGAACTCAGAGGCCATATTTCCAAACCCCCCCCAGTCGATACTGCACAGATCACATTTTAAGTAGCAAGTCTCTAAAACTAACCTTTTCTCATAGCCTAATTTAATTTGGTAAATTAGTTCACTGTCACCTGGGAAGTTGCAGCAAGCTTAAAGAGCATAAAGTCTGAACTGGGGATAGTTTGGGGCAACTGGCTGAGAAAGGTCTCCCTGAGTAAAGGAGTCAGGCAGGTTTAAAGAAGAGTGGAGGCAGTGACTGACAGATTAGTGGACAGCACTGAGAACTCAATGTCAAAGTGTTTTTGAATTTTGGTCACAACAATAGCCAGCCCCTTATAACCTCCAAGAAATCACTCCTGCCTGCAACTTCCACCACCCTTTGATGAAGCCTCGATTTTTACCAACAGGTTATGTTACAATTATAGGGTAGGTGCTTGCCTCTTACCCTGTAATATGAACTGGAGAGAAGGAACAGTGCTACTCTGCCCCTTGCCCCCGCCCTGGCCTTGGCACCAGTACTGCCCCTCTCCCCCATACTGCTTAGTTAACGTTTGTTGAATGGTTTTCACAATTTGCAGGGTCTAGGGAGGCCCAAGTCCAGGCCTTGCGGGCTCCCCCAGCAACTTCACCAGGGAGCGAGGCGGCCTGGACACACAGCGACTATGACCCACCGCACAGAGGGCTCCCAGCAGAACACTGAGCGGGCAGTCTCGGCAGGGCGGCTCCCTGCGACCTGGGCGGGAACCCGGGCAGCGCGCAGGCTGCGGCCTCAGACTTCTAAAAGCACCCCGCCCTCCCGCTGCCGCCTTGGGAGTCATCACCCGAGCCTAGGTGCCTGGAGCTCGGCCCGCCGCCCCTTCCAGGGCCTGCCGAAGCCCGGCGCCCCGGCCCGGGGCCGGTAACCAGGCGCACATGGCCCGCCCGACCCTGTTTGTCCTGGCAGCGCGCCGCCGCTATTTGAGGCGGTTTTTATCTCCCAGAAACCAGCAAAACCCCAAGCGGAGTCTAGAGAAGATGAAAGAGGCCGTGGGGCTGGGGAGGGGAGGACCGCGAGGCTGCGGCGGGCGGGAGCTGGCACCGGACAGGCGGAGACCTGGAGGCTAGAGGGCCAGACCCTGGGGGGTCCGGAGCAGCCTCCTAGCGGGGTGGGGGCGAGATCCTGGGGGTCCACTCCGGGCCGCATCCTCGCTCCGAGCAGCTCCAGGCCACCCCCTACATGCCCCTCATCCGCCCCAGCCTCCTCCCCTGTCTCTTCCGCCACAGCCCCCAGCCCACTAAAGAAGTCCTGGGAACTCGGGTTTCTTCAAAGCGCCTTTGAAGCGGCGCGCCCAGCCAGAGGGCAGGATATTTCGCACCTGGGCGGGGGCGGGAGCAGCGGCTCTGAGGAGGGGGCTCATAACCCGAGTCCGGCCTGCTGGCCGCCCGGGATCCCCTCCCACCCGTTCCAGCGCTGCAGCGCCTCTTCCAACCGGGCGAGGTGTCCGTCCGACGTAGAGCGCAGCCAGGAATCGGGCCCAGGCCTGGGGGTGCGGCTCGTGCGCCCCCTTAGCCCAGCAGGGGACCCCTGGGGGGGCGTGGGCCGCACAAAGCCCTATTATGGCTTGGGAATGGCCGCCACAGAGTGGCTTTTGTTCCTACACTAACTCAGTGGCGGGCACGACTGATTGCAGGCCCGCGGCAGGGGGCGGGTTACGTGCCAGGCGGGATCCCCCCGCCGGGAGCCGCAGCACGGCCGGGCTGGGGTCACCGCAGTAGTCGGCTCTGCAACCGCGGTGCCTGCGCTTGGGCCGGGTCCCTACCCTGCCCAAGACTGGTTGGTGCAAAGTCTGAGAAGGGGCCAGGGGAAAAACCACTGCGTCTTCCGAGCTCTAGAGAAAGCACTGTACGGTCCAAAACTGAACTCCGCCTGAGGGCTTGGCCACGGGAAAGCATGGCCAACACAGTATTTTACCGTAAGCATAATATGCAAACGTGCACAGTAGAATATTCGTCCGTGGAGAGTCCTCATTTTGCTAAGGAAAAGTCCTGTGGCCCACCCTTCACCCTTCCTCTTCCCCTTTTCTCACCAGAACAAATTTTCAAATCAAACTTGTATTTATTAAATTAAAAAAAAGACTCCACAAGGGCATGATCCCTTCCCTTCCACAACATTACCCTCCCCAAGCTCCAGCGGCTTTAACCCTTTAACTTGGGGCCTTGAGGGAGCAGGGGACAGACAGAAAAGGAGGATCCAAAGTCACAGGAAAGGCATTTAAAGGCACTAAGCGGCTTTAAAAGTCACTGAAGGTGGAGTTGGGAGCATCGGAAGTCCCAGGTTGGGGGCCTATGGATGCACCTCCAAATCAGCGTGGGGTGTCCTCCTAGCTCTATAAATTCTTCTTTCTCATGGCTTCTAGGCACCAGGCCTAGTACAGTGCCTTGGAGTAGGCACTCAATAAATACTTGATTGATTTGAATCTGATCCCAGAGAAAGTCTTCCAGACCCATTCTTCAGGAGGGGCACCTCCAAACCAGTGTCCTCCTGTTAGGTGGGCTTCTCCAAAGAGCATGTCTAAGATGGCAGCTGTAAACTCTCCATAACCATGGCAACAGGGGATTAGCCTGATGGGGTCATGGTGTCTGAGGGAAGGGGCAGTGGAAGAACCTCCTCTGGGGTCAAGGGAGTTGGTGTGCATTCCAGTCCTTCTCCTCTCCATAGGACTTGAGGTTTCACAGCTTCTGGCTTGGGCTGGGTATATTAGGGATCCCCTAATTGAGAGATACTCCATCAACTCTTTAACAGAGATCTAGTTAACTGAATTTGTAGAAACTCTATTAAAAGAGAAACACATTAACTGAGACCCTGATAATAGAAAGTCTATTAACAAGATCTCCACTAATACTTTGTCTGTACAGAGATGCATTAGGCTAGAATTTCCTTAACAGAAATGGATCCCCTTTCCTCCCCAGCTCACTCTATCTGACCCGTCATCATAACTTAGATAAATAGAATTATTATTATTACTATTCATTACTCCTGGTACATAGGGGTTAAATATACAGGCCTGGGGGCAGCCTCCCTGACCCTGGGGTCACCCCAACTTTGGGATCAGATCCCCACTGGTCTGCCCCCCTCTTGGCACCCTGCTCCTGGCCAGGTCCTTAACCCCAATCCCCCCCTAACTCTGGTCTCTAATGAAGAGGCCACCAGGGGGCAATAAATTATCATCATCATCATCATCATCATCACTGTTTGTATAAAGGGAAAAAGCTCTGGAGAATGGAAAGCAGTAGAGTAAGAGCTGGGAAGACTGGAGCCTGGAAGCTGAGGGATACCAGTAAATAAGCTTGGGAAGGAAAAAGGGCATATGACAATCAAGGAGATAGTGAGATGTAGAAATAGTGTTGGGAACCCAAATGGAAGAAAGACAAGTTGGTGTGGCAAAAGCCAGGCAGAGACAAGCTGTGAGCAGGGGCCAGGAAAGAGCTTAGGAAGCCAGAGTACAGGAATCAGGACCGGTTGAGGGCCTAAGATGAGTTTACAGATAGCCAAGCCCATAGTGAAGGGAAGAGGTGAGCTGAGGAGGCATACAAAGAGATACCCAGACCCAGAATGGCCAGGGGAGAGATGGAGAGCACCCCAAAGGACAGCATGCATGAAGGAGAGGGAGTGAGGGGCAAGCAGTGGTCCACAGAGCCAAGAGAGGATAGCAAGGCAGCCGTGGGGCTGGAGACCCTCCACCCAGCTCAGATCTCCAGCAGGTTGCTCTGCTCAGGGCTGCCTCCAGGGGCTTTCTCTGGGGGTGCTGGTGAGGCTGAAGGATGGGGCGTCTGACTGGCCTCCTCTTCCCCTGTGCTGCGGCCCTCCCCCAGCTCCTTGGGGCCACCGGGTGGGGGGCCAGGGCCTGGCTCTCCGTGGGTGCGCTGGTGTTTGCTCAGGTGGTCGCTCCGGGTAAAGCGCTTGGAGCAGAGAAGGCAGGTGAACTTCTTCTCTCGGGTGTGAGTGCGCACGTGGCGCTCCAGCTCATCGGAACGAGTGAACCTCTTGCCGCAGAAGAGCCAGTTGCAGACGAAGGGCCTCTCGCCCGTGTGCCATCGCAAGTGGGCCTTCAAGTGTGAGGCCTTGCCGTACACCTTGCCACAACCAGGGATGTGGCAGCTGTGGATGGGCTTCTTCCGCAGCCCAGCCGCTGCTGCCCCCAGTCGCTCCAGCTCCTGGCAATTGGGGCAGTCACAGGAGGAGCGCCCTGCCCCACTGCCCCCATATCCACCACTGCCCCCGGTGCCTGTGCCCCGAGTGGGTTTGGCTCCACCACTCCCCTCCAGCTGCCCACTATTGCCCACTGCCTTGGGTTTATAGACATCTTGGGGCAGAACATGCTGGGGCCCTGGTTGTAGGAGGTGGGGAGCGGGATAAGGGGCTGGATTAAGGGGAGCAAAGTCGGATGGGTAGGTGGGCAGCTGGGGGTTCAGCGGAGGCTGAGCAGGGCCTGTGGGCAGTGTTCCTTGCAGCCCATCACCCTGGCCCTGCCCACCACCTAGCCAGTTGCCTCCAGGGTGCATGTCCCACCAAGTAGTAGGAGCATTGCCTGGGCCTGGTGAAATGCCTGCATGGATGCCCGCCTTATACCAGGAGCCATAGGGGTGTGCCATGTCCAGAGAAGTATAGACACTGGGCAGGCAGTCAGAAGAGCTGTGCCCCTTGGGCACTAGTAGCCCAGGGTCTTGGTTGCCCGTGGGTCCAGGGAATGAGTGGGAAAAAGGAGGGTAGTCATTGGCATAGCCTGAGGTGGGTGCTGGAGGACTGCCTGCAGGTGAGAGAAGGCCATTGGTGCTTGAAAAGGGGACTGGGTAGGCATCCCCCATGGTTTTGGGGGCTGAAAGTTCACTGCCCACAGAGTATGGCTTCTTTGTGCCTGCTTTGCCCAGTGTTGCTGAGTCCCGAAGAGGGCTGGAGCCACCGAATTTGCTGCACGCTGCTGTCAGCATGGCCAGGGGACTGGAGCCATAGTGGACTTCCTCCTGTGGAGAGAGGGGAAGCACTGCTTAGGGAGAGGAGGAGAGGTGCAGAACAAAAGGCAAAATTCTAAGACTGAGACCTAGAGACATCAAGAACAGAACAGAGTGGTCAGGGAAGAGTTGAAGAGGATGGGGAATTAGAGGTAAAACAGGTGGGCCAGTGGGGACTGGGTGTCAGGGCAGAGCTACAGTGGAATCATGGAAGGGGAGCAGAGGCCCAGGACTGCAGCCTAATACTCCAACTCATTGTGGAGTTCCTCGGGGTGTGCAAAGGGCCTCCAAGGAACATGCGGCTCTTTTTAAATGTCTGAAGAGCTAGAGACAGAGGCAGCAGTGGGGTGAGGTGAGAATTAGGGATCCTGACCCCTGGATGTGGGTTTGGAGCAAACAGAGGCCATGGTAAGGGACTTGGAGAGGAAAGATGAGGCTCAAAGAGTAGCATAGGGAGAAGGCAAAGTACTAGGGACAGTATTTGCCCCCATTCCAGATTTTCCTGGCTTCACCCCATGTTCTGCTTCCTGTCTTTGCTTCAGCTCCTGACTAAGGCAGTGGCCTGGTCTCCCTGAGGTCAAGTCCTCACATCCCTGGTGAGGAATCCCTTGGCAGGGGTTCTGGGACTGGGGAACAAGAGGAAGCGACGTGGACACACTGGGACATTGAGAGGGAACAGGGCTGCCGCCAAGCCAGAACTGTGGCTGAGGCAAGAATGTCTTTCAAGCGGGCAATGGGCACCTCCTGCTTTGTGGTGCCAACCGGTACCCCTTTGGGAGGGCTGGAAGAGCCCAAAGTCCTCATGTCCCTTCAAGGCAGGGAATTAGGGTCACTAAGATACTGGCTACAGTCACACCACTCCATGCCTTAGTGTCCCCACCATGTAGCCACATAGCTGGTCTCTCTTCACTCTTCTAGTGCAGTGAGTGGAGGAAGACATAGGGATGTAGGGCATGGGGGTCTTTTAGAAATGCAATGATGTCTCCTTAATGCCCACCATTCTGCTGCTGCCAGGCCAACCACCCTCAAGATCTCCACCCCTCAGGAGCTCATGGTATCCCTCCCTGGGTCAGGCTCAGGACCTCCAAAGAAAAGCTGCCCTCCAGCATCCTTGGCTGGCATTGACATGCATTCATAACTGAGAATCCCACCAAAAAAGATGCCCTCAAAAGCTGACCCTGGGCTGGGCTCGGTAGCTCACGCCTGTAATCCTAGCACTCTGGGAGGCCCAGGCAGCCAGATCGCTCAAGGTCAGGAGTTCAAGACCAGCCTGAGCAAGAACAAGACCTGGTCTCTACTAAAAATAGAAAGAAATTAATTGGCCAACTAAAAATATATAGAAAAAAATTAGCAGGGCATGGTGGCACATGCCTGTAGTGCCAGCTATTTGGAAGGCTAAGGCAGAAGGATTGCTTGAGCCCAGGAATTTGAGGTTGCTGTGAGCTAGGCTGACACCATGGCACTCTAGCTCGGGCAACAGAGTGAGACTCTGTCTCAAAAAAAAAAAAAAAGCTGACCTTGTCTAGTTCCCTGATTCGGGGTCTTCAAAAGCTGATATGCCTGCTGTCTTTCCAGTAAAGCTGGGAAAACAACTCAAGAATCCAGGGTTCTCAGACTTGCCTGGTAGCTCCTAGCACGTGGTGTGTGTGTGATACCAGTTCTAGAGGTAGGTCTGGGGCCTTAAGGTTGCAGCAAAGAGTGTGTGCAGTCACCACTCCTGCACTGCACCCCAAGTGCAAATCTGCTGCTCCTCCTGCCCAGTTACCTCTCTCTAAGATTCTATTGACCCATATAGGCTCCCAAAATTGGAGCCACTAAAAGCTTACTCCAAACTGGCCACAGTAAACACCCAGGCTTCCTCCTAGTCAGGGTTTCTCTGGAGCCTTGATCTTCCAAGCAGAGGGTGGGCTAGGGCAGAATAGCTGATGGGGCAGAAAGGAGAGGTAGAAACATGGAGTTCGAAGAAGAGAGGCAGATGCCCAGAGACATGGGGCACAAAGGACCTGCGTGGCATGAGGAACTGACATGAAAGCCGCATAGGAACCAGGAAAGGAGGACCAGAGAGGGAAAACTGACATTAAGAGGCAGAAATGGGCAGGGACCCAAAAGAGCAGAAAGGTGAAAAGACAAAAGGGAGGGAGAGAGAGGAAAGCAGAATAAACAAAAGAGAGGTGATGGAAAAGAGATCGAGCTAGGAGAGCAAAGGAAAACAGAGGAAAGGGAGGAAAGGAGAGGAGGAGGAAGAAGGCAGACTTCCTACCTAAGAGAAAACCACCGTGGTGGTGCTGGGCCCCAGAAAACCCCCAGACCAGGCCACTCCTCCCTTCTCCTCCCCCCTGACCGCCCCCTCCCCCTCTGCCCAGCCGGCTCCGATGGTTTCCCTGCGGTCGGTTTATTTTTAAAAACGCCGACGCGCCGTCCCCCGCCAGGCCCTCACACTGTGGCCACAGGGGCCTCAGCCAAGCCCAGGGACCCCACCCAGCTGTGGGGAGGGAAGGAGGGGTGAAAGAAGGCAGCCAGCCCCAGGCCAAAAGGAGACCCCAGCCCTGGGGAGTGGAGGCCCACAGGGCCCCTGAGGGCAGGGAAGGAGAAGCCAGGCACCAGACCAACTCAGACCATTCTGGAGGCCAAGAGCTGGGCACACCACACATCTAAGTTTCAACACAGCCTCAGTTTCCTTCTCTTGCTGATTGCCCTCTCCTGAGACCTGGGAGAGCGGGCCCTGGTTAGGGGTTCTAAGTATGTGCCCGCATCCCTGACCAAATGTATTATTACCTTCCCAGGGCCCATGAGTCCCACCTTCCAGTTGTTTCCCCTCCCACCACCACCTCTACCTTAAAAAAAAAGAGAGAGAGAGAAAAGACACAGGCTTAAAGTATTAAATGGGAGGCTTTGGAGAAAGAACAATATAGGAACTGACCAGACTCTCCCACCCAGATGCAGAGCAGGGGAAAGGAATCCCCTTTCTAGGGAGCAGGGCAATGCCTAGCCTGACCTCCCAGTGAGATGCTCGCCCGCATCTGAGGGCTCACTGGCCTTACGTTCTGAGCAACCAAGGGCCCAGTTTCCAGTTCTCAACTTTTCCAGCCTTCTCCTATCTCTTAGTTTTCCCAGCTTCGCACTACTCCATTCCCATCTCATCCTCACCATTGCTCCCTCCTGCCTGTCCCCCTGCACCTCACTTGGCCCAGGTGAGCCTCCCCTCAAACAGCAGTGGCTTCCCTCTCCAAACCCCAAGTTCCTCCCGCTTCTAGAGGACCAAACCATACCAGGCAGAGGGTTTCCTGGGGAGGTGGGGAGGAGGTTGAGGGCCCAGGTACCCCAAAACTAGGTAAAGAGATGGAGGGACTGGAGGAACTGGAGTGACTTTGTGTTGAGGGCATCTCCAGCTCACAGGGAGTGAGGAGGCCATGAAAGCCTCGCTTCTATGGCATACTCCTCTTGTCATGTGCTACCCCAATCTCATGTCTTTCCAGGAGGCCTCTGGGCCAGCCCCTCCCCAGGCACCAGCGCCACGCTGGCAATGCTGGCATGGTGCCCACGCCCACTGACACTGCCCCTGCCCTGGGTGGACCCGGGATTTCCATGCATCTTGTTCCTCCAGCTTCCTCAAGACCACAGTGTTCCAATGATGGCTCAAAATAGTCTCCTAGGGGAGATGACAGGATGACAGTCTGCCCCCACTGCAGTGGGGAGGTAGAGTGCAACACCTGGAGACCCCTGGCTGGATAAAGAGTGTGACAAGAGGCATGGAGTCCATTCCATTGGCTTGCATGCCATCCCCTTAAACTCAGCCAGACTGAGTACCTGAGGACCCTACTCATACAGCATTCCTCACTTGGACTCACAGCTTTAGATGGCCCAGCTCACACACACACACACACACACACACCTATGCTCTCACAAAGCCAGCTGCTCAAGGGCACGCTCGACTGCACCCTAACACTCGTAGGCCAATGAACACAAGTGTTAGAAGACGCCTGCTCTGTCTCACACACACCTCTCCTACAGGTTGAATGAGTTGGCTTTCTGTTTGACCCATAACCCTGGGACCATGAACAGAGGTAGAGGCTTTTGGGGAACCCAAAAATAGGGAAGAGTCAAGGCTACTGAAAAGAATTGATCTTTAGGGAGGGCTCTCTGACCCCAAATTCCTGTGGAGAGACACAGAAAGCAGGACAGAGATGGTAACAGAGAAACAGAGTCCCAGAAGCAGGGAGAACTCAGGCTCTGAGTGCCTATCAGTCCTCCTTTTCCAACTCTGTGCCGTGGGTCCCCCAGAAGCCCTGGTAGAGTCAGCGATTTCTCCAGACCCCAAATCCTGCCCCCATGGTACCCTAGTTCCCTTCATCCCCAGCACCAGAGGCAAGGGATACTGGGGTCCGGGCCTGGAGGGGAAGTGGCCTAGTCCGCCCTGGAGCCTCCCACTCCCAAAATAGAGCTGAGTTTGTCTTTGGCTGAAAGCTAAATATTTGTGAGCTGGGCAGGCGGCCTCAGACCCTGTCCCTCCTCCTTGGTTCCCTCTCAGGCCTGGGCTCGGTTCCCCTGGTCAGCCCCCCCACATGCACATGCCCTCCTCCTTTCTCTGTAGCCTACCTCGTCTCCTACACACACAAACCGGACAAGAGCCTGCTGAGGCTAGGAGTCCCAGGAGAGAGACAGGACCCCCAAAGAACTGTACCCAATTTCTACTCCATGCCCATGTGGCCAGTCCTCTCTGCCTCTGTCTCTACTGCCAGTTTATCTGCTTCGCAGCCCTCTCCCCCACTCCCTCTCCTCCTTTCTCCATCTCTTTCCACTCCTCACAGTGTGCATAGCTGACCCCTGGGGTCCAGCCTCCTTGTGACCTAGTCCCTTCTCCCCATTCTTGCCCTGCCCTCTGATCCCTGCCCTATTCTCTCCTCCCTTTGCTCCTGCCCTCTGCCTCTACTTCTCGGACCCCCACTCTTCTCTCTTCATCAGAAGGACCCCTGGAAGTGACAAGCACCACAGCTACTGTCTATGTGAGTTGGGGGGATAGGGATTAGGATCATGAAGATTGTAGCTGGTTTCCTGGGGAGAGGAGGGGGCCGTTACCTCGAGCAGGGAGGACGCCATCCTGAGGCTGGGGAACGGGTCCCAAGGAGCCAGGCAGATGGAGAGAGCCGAGCCGGAGAGAAAGGGAGAGGGGAGAGGGAGGGAAAATGGGAGAATGGGAGAGAAGAGATCTAAAGTTAGAAGGGACTGGGGGGTGGGGGGGGGGGGGGCTGCTCTCTGTCTGTAGGGATCCACCCTCTAATTACAGCTTTCCCAGCGGAGAAGGCTCCGGATCCAATGAGGAGGGCGAGAGAGGGAGGCAGAGGGTCCAAATTTCCTGCTCCATTTGCTGAGCTTCCCAAAGAAGGGATCTGGGAGGGAGAGGAGAAAAAGGGGCACCCAGGGAAGGGGTGGGAAGCAGGAAGGGGGGATAGGAACATGGGCAAGTTGTCAGGGCTTCCTTGGGAGCTGCTGAGGGGAAAGGTTAAAGGGATGGTGGACCCAGGTGTCCTACACACCCACAGCAATCCCATCGGCATTTGTGGGCACCCCTCCCAGAGCTCCCCAGTATTATGTACCTGGGGGAACCTGGGGCTGGCTGTCCTGGGTCTCTCCTCTCTGGAGGTCTGGCAGGGAGAGTGCAGGCAACGAGTGGCCTGAAGGTGCTGGGAGGGATCCACTCCTCTCCCAGGCCAGCTCTGCTCCTCTTGCCACTCAGGCTCTGATCCTACAGTCCTACTCTCACTCCAGAATCCTCGCTGCTGCTCAGGCGCTGCTGCTTCTGCCACTGCTGCTGCTGAGGCTGCTGCCGCCCGCCGCTGCTGAGGGAAGGAACAGGAGGGAAAAGGAACAAACCCCAAACCACTAATTAGAGATCCAGGGGGGGGATGGGGGCTGGGGACGACACTCACACAGAGAGACTGGAACACACTGACATACACACTCATGGACAAATACAGGGATGATGCATGCACACACGCACACACAGTACTACTCACACGGGTGCAGCCACTGTCATGAATGAACACAGACAAACACACACAAATGAACACGGTAATACACTGGCGGCACACACACCACACACACACCCCCAGCTGACCATGGAGATGCTTGCTTCTCCAACCACCCACCCACTTTTAGATCGGGAGAGCAGTGTGTGTGTGTGTGTGTGTGTGTGTGTGTGTGTGTGTGTGTTTATGTGTGTGTTGTGTGGAGAGAGAGGGAGGGTGTGCTCTGGGATAGAGGCTTCTGCTGCCTAAACTTTTAGAGTCACTGAGGTAGGTTTCAGAGAAAGGCCTGGAGGAAAGGTTGGAGAGTAGGGGAGGGCTTGACATAGACTTGAGGGTCCCTCAGTCTTCCTCCCAATGCCTCAGTTTCACTGCTTGGAAATGATACCTAGTCCACCTCACTTTGTGGGGCAGAACACGGATCTTCCAATGATCAGAAAATTTAAGGTAGGTAGGAGTGAGGGTAGGGGTTGAAGGGTCAACTTCATGGATGGGTTAACTCATCCATGCCTACACCCAGCCCCTTTGGATTAACCCCTCCAAAAAACAAATCCCCTAGCTTGCATCATTCCTTGCCAGTTATCATCCCATGGCCCCTCTTGGCCATGAGATTCATCTCCATCCTTTGACAGATAGTTCTTCTCATGAGTGATCATACTTTTCTGGGAGCTCCTGGTTTCCTTTCTCATTGCCATGAATCAATTCCCTCTGCAGCAGAAAGAATTGAAGTTAGAGCTGAATAAGGACTTCCCAACCTTGACTTCCCATCACAATGGGAAAGAAGAGAAGGAATGTCAAACAGGTTCGGAGAAGGAAGCCCAAAAAGTCTATTAACTGAAACCTGGGCCCCAGGGTAAGCTGATGGGAGAGAAAGGACTGGGCCACCAAGTGATCCACAGAGGGGCCCAGTCTTCCGGGGTTCTTTTACAAGTTATTCCCTAGCACCTACCTCTCCCCTCCCAGCTCTGCCCATCAGAGGAATAAAGTCCTGTCCTTTCCACTCCCCTGACTCCCCAACACAGTCCTCTCACTTTTTCTTTCTGAGTGCCCACTTCCTTGCTCCTTTTGCTCTTCCAGCTCTCCAGTGAAAAGATTGGGAGCTGGAAGGGCAGGTGGAGGTCCAGGGAGAATTACACAGCACTTTAACCAGCAGGCAGGAGCAAATGGCAAGGTAGGACCCAGGAGTTCCAGATTCCAGCCCCATGATTTGATTTCCCCCAAGGAATCCTGTGAGCCCAACTTTGGGGGAATGGATCAGGGAACCAAGTGGCTGGTAGACAAAGGGAAAGAAGCAAAAGAAGCAATACAGAATGACCAGGAGACGCACAGAGCAGATGGAACAGCCCAAGAGAATCAGAAGAGACTTTGTGGATTTAAAAAAGAGACAGGGAAGAAGAAAACACAAGACCAGAGGTGTGGCCTTAAAAAAAAACCAAGAGAGCAGGAAAAAATTGAAAAAGTAAGGAAACTGGCCCAGAGGAACAAAGATGAGGAGACAATGGCTTCCAAGGACAGGGAAAATAGCCTGAGGCTTGGCCAGGTCTGCAGGGTTAAGCGGCCAGGCAGGTGGGGGGGGGGGCGGGGATGAAGTATAAATAGCACATAATTGTGTCCGATGATTACACGGGCCACCCCACCCGTCTGCCCAAGAGGAAGTGCCCGTGGTGGGGTGTCCCTGTGACCTCGTAGTCTCCCCCTGGTGCGGAGGAGTCTGAGCCTCAGGTGCCACATGGATTTCTGAGGCCCCCACCTCAGAAGCCTCGAGGAAGGAGGGGAGGCGTTACAAAAATTTCTATATTGCCCAACAGAAAAGCCCAAGACGAGTTAGATCAGGCAGGAAACTGAGGCAGAGGAGAAAAGTCTAGACTCTAGGAACAAGCAGGTGAGGAGGGGGTTGGGGCTAAAACTAAACTGGGGAAGAAAGGGAAAATTGACCGAAAAGGAAAAATAAGAAGGATGAAAAAAATGAAAGGAAGGATAGGGTTGGGGTGAGGAGTTGAGGAGAGAAGGATGAACCTTCTCTACTCCCCAGTGGGCTTTAATTCCTAATCCTACCTGGAAAGGGGCAGAAGTATTCAGGTCCAAAGAGTCCTAGGGAAGGAAAAAGGAGGAACAGCATCCTAAAATGTTTTGTGAGCCAGCCCCCCAATTTTGGGTATCAGCCCCAGGAGGATAGCCCCTGGACACAGAGCACCCTCCACCAGGGGTCTATGCCAGAAACAGGCAGAGGGGCGGCCCTCAGGACCCTGGGTTCTGCCTTCTTCCCCACCCTTTTTAAAGATAGTCCTGCAGCCCAGCTAAGACCCTGGGATTCCCAGGTCCAGCTCCCACCCCCTTCCCAGTGCCCTCATGGGCTGGGGGCAGCAACTGGAAGCCTGACCAAGGACCTACCTCCACCCTCCCAGGCCTCCCTCAGCCCAGCCTCCAAGGGGGTGGGGCAGCCCAGGCAGAGGCGCCATGTGGCAGGGGCGGGTAGAGGCTGCGGCTCTGGTCCTTCCAGTATAAACCCCCTAGGCATCTGGTTTCTATCCACCCCCCCCACCACCCTGGGGGCCCCTCAGCCTCCACCCATGGCCACCCAGACGCTGAGCTCCTAGGGATGGATGCCCCTGAAGGAAGGGGTGGGATGTGCCTTTCTGATCTCTCAATGCCAGGACTGAGCTGAACCACAGGGACCACTCCCTTCCCTCCCTCCCCTGGGAATATCAGGGTGGGCTTTCTAGGTCAGGCAGGGTTAAATTTGGAACCTGCCCCAGTTCTCTCTAATGATTTTGGATCTTTTAGCAAAGGTCAGTGGAGAGTGAAAACTGGGGAGAATGGGAGATCTCTACCCCCTACTTCTGAGGGAGGATATCTCTTGCCACACACTGTCCTCTACACAACCTTCTAGGCTGGGCTCTCTCACAGTCCTAGTTCAAAGGGACTCCTAACCCTTCATTGTTGCTGTTATAGAAGGTTTGACTGTCCTATAGAGAATCACCAGTGAGTAGCAAATAGAGCTCCTGAAATACAGAGATTAACACATACTCCAATGTATACCTGATGTGTGACACACATTCAGATACACACACTTGCACACAAGCTGGGCAACATAATTCATACACATATATGTACTGTGCAGGCACCCACATTGACACACACTGATATATACATACACTATACAGATAACGCTAACCCCAAGACACCCTAACCCCCAATCATAAAAAGGCACACACCAGTATGCATACCTGCATACAGACTCACAGTGACCTACAATACTCCCCACATAGATACTCCTCACATCAATACACACATCTACAGCAAATGTTATATATATACACACAGGGCTATGATCACAACTTTACAGCTCTGGAGATTCCTGAGGTCTCCTAGAGGCCACCTAGGAACCCCTTTCCCTACAAGAATCTGGGGATAAGAGGCTGGGTGCGGTGGCTCATGCCTGTAATCCTAGCACTCTGGGAGGTCGAGGAGGGTGGATCGCTCAAGGTCAGGCGTTCAAAACCAGCCTGAGCAAGAGTGAGACCCTGTCTCCACTAAAAATAGAAAGAAATTAATTGACCAACTAAAAATGCATAGAAAAAATTAGCCAGGCATGGTGGCACATGCCTATAGTCCCAGCTACTTGGGAGGCTGAGGCAGAAGGATCGCTTGAGCCCAGGAGTCTGAGGTTGCTGTGAGCTAGGCCGACGCCACAGCACTCTAGCCCAGGCAACGAAGTGAGACTCTGTCTCAGAAAAAAAAGAATCTGGGGATAAGGGTCACATGGGGACCACTGCCAGTCCTATAAATTGTATCTCCAACTCTTAGTAGTGTAGGAACCTCCAGTGTATATTTGGGTACCTTTGATCCTTTATTCCCCATTCCCACCAGAGTTCAAACCCAGATGGCCCTGGCAAACTCCCTGGCCCTGGGGAACCCCGCATCCCCACCCCCACCCAGGCCCCCACTGCTCTGCAGGCTGCTGACTCATCTCTCCCTCTGTGGAGCTCCCCAACCACAGGGGCCTGGAAGAGAAGCTTGGAAAGTTGCGCTCATGTCCCGGGCCCCTGGTCTGGCCACTACCCCCACCCCCCGCCCCATGCACCCAGGCCCATCCCTCATCTCCTGTGGATACTCCTGTGACAGAGAACATAGAGGGGACAGGAAAGAAGAAGCCACCCAGAGAGAGGGAAACAGAAAGACAAAGGGAGAGATGGGCAAACAGATGGTAGGGATACGATAAGAGACACTGAGGGACAGCTGCTAATCTGGTGGGGTCCTCCAAGAGCAATGGGGTTGGTGATGAGGGAAACATGCTCCTTGGGTTGAGGGAACACCCACCCTACTCATGGTCTCAGGATTTGGAGACTGCTTAGTGCCTTGACCCAGCATTCTGAGCTTAAGCTCAGGGCGCTTGGGGAAAAGGACACAAATCTAAGAGGCAAATCTGTGGATACAGTCAGGGAAGAAAGGAAGCTTTCAAGCGGCTGGCAACCTTCGAACAGGACAGCTCAGAAAAGGAGCTTCCCCCCCAACAAACAAGTATGCACACTTATAGGTACAGGCATACCTCAACCTCACTCCCTCTCTGCCAGGTCTCCCCATCCCCATCCCCTCTTCTAGCACCAGAGCTACAACGCAGGACTCCTAGTACTAGCCCTGGCTCTCCTCTTCTCTACAGCAGTTCTAGGGGAGGCAGATCAGAATCAGAAAGAGAAATGCTATGGAAGGAGGAGGAAAGAGCTGGGATGGCAGGGGACCAAGAGGAAAATGGAAGGAAGAGGCCGGGCGCGGTGGCTCAAGCCTGTAATCCTAGCTCTCTGGGAGGCCGAGGTGGGCGGATCATTTGAGCTCAGGAGTTCGAGACCAGCCTGAGCAAGAGCGAGACCCCATCTCTACTATAAATAGAAAGAAATTAATTGGCCAACTAAAATATATATAGAAAAAATTAGCATGGTGGCGCATGCCTGTAGTCCCAGCTACTTGGGAGGCTGAGGCAGCAGAATTGCTTGAGCCCAGGAGTTTGAGGTTGCTGTGAGCTAGGCTGACGCCATGGCACTCACTCTAGCCTGGGCAATAAAGTGAGACTCTGTCTCAAAAAAAAAAAAAAAAAAAAAATGGAAGGAAGAAGACTGAGGTCTGAGCCTGGACTAAGGTACCTGCCCTCCGTGGGTTTCTCACATGGGTCAACATTGAATTAAGACCCTGGTCATCTCTAGAGAATGACCCTTTGTTAAAAAGATACTTTGGAATCTGATCCATGAAGTATACAAGTTTCTTTAACAAGGAGAACTTGGGTGATGGGGTCCTGATCACATATTCTACCCCTAGAAATGGGGCTTAACAACCCAGGGAATGATCTTTCAAAATCCTAAATATATACCTCTCCTACTTTTTCTGAACTGCTCCCATTCTTCTTGGGAGACAGATTTTTGAAATGTGGAATGAACCTATAGAACATTGTTTCACTCAACAAAAGCTCAGAGAGTGCCTACTTTGTGCCAAACACAGAGTACTAGGCTTGGATATGCAACCATGAACAAGACAGACCCAGTCCTTGGCCTCACAAACTGACAAGCAACTCACATAAAAGAGTGGGAAATGTCTTGCTAGAGTAAGCACTCTGTATATTATAGGAGACAAAAGAGTGAATCTAAGCCAGTGTTGGGGGAATCAAAGAAAGCTTCCTGGAAGAAGAAATGGCTAAAGAAACTGAAGGATGAATAGGAGTTAGCCAGGTGAAAAGAGGAAGAGTGTTTTAGGCAGGGGGAAAGAGTATATGCAAAGGCCCAGAGGTATGCGGGATTAACAACACTTTAGAGATGCTGAAGAAGGCCAGGCGGGTGGCTCAGGCCTGTAATCCTAGCACTTGGGGAGGCAGAGGCGGGCGAATTGCTCAAGGTCAGGAGTTCAAGACCAGCCTGAGCAAGAGCGAGACCCTTCTCTACTATAAATAGAAAAGAAATTAATTGGCCAACTAATATATATAGAAAAAATAAGCTGGGCGTGGTGGCGCATGCCTGTAGTCCCAGCTACTCAGGAGGCTGAGGCAGGAGGATTCCTTGAGCCCAGGAGTTTGAGGTTGCTGTGAGCTAGGCTGACGCCATGGCACTCACTCTAGCCCAGGCAACAAGCAAGACTCTGTCTCAAAAAACAAAAAATAAAAATAAAATAAAATAATAGAGATGCTGAACATTGAGTGTGACTAGAATACAAAGGATAGAGGTTGGCCGGGCACGGTGGCTCACGCCTGTAATCCTAGCACTCTGGGAGGCCAAGGCGGGCGGATTGCTCGAGGTCAGGAGTTCGAAAACAGCCTGAGCAAGAGTGAGACCCCATCTCTACTATAAATAGAAAAAAGAAATTAATTGGCCAACTAATGTATATAGAAAAAATTAGCCGGGCATGGTGGCACATGCCTGTAGTCCCAGCTACTGGAGAGGCTGAGGCAGGAGGATCACTTGAGCCCAGGAGTTTGAGGTTGCTGTGAGCTAGGCTGATGCCACGGCACTCACTCTGGCCTGGGCAATAAAGTGAGACTCTATCTCAAAAAAACAAAAACAAAGGGTAGAGGTTGATGGAGAAGATCTAATCAGCTATGCAAGGGGTCTGGACTTGATCCTAAAGGCAACACCTGGGAGTATTTGTATATTAAAAAGATGAGGCTGGCTGCAGCAAAGAGAATTAAATAGGGGCTTAGAGCCAGGCAGTTCTGGGTAAATCAGCCATTTACTAGGATGCAAGCTTGAGCAGGCTATTTAACCTCTGATGCCAAAGATTTCTGTAGAAAGGGGAAACATAATATGACAACCTCCCAGGATTGTTATAATGATTAGAAATAACACGTGTGGAATTCTTAGCACAGTGCCTGGCACTTAGTAGTTGCTCCATAAATGGTGCCTGTTAGTATTGTCACAGTTTGGAGGAAGCATAATCGGAGGCAAGGAGTCTGTTGCAGCAGTCCAGGGGGGAGGTGGGAAGATGTGGTTCACAGCAGAGGGGATGAGAAGTAAATGAAGGGAAACAGAGGGACGATATTTAGGAGGTGGTGTAGAGAGGACTTGGCACCTGATAGAATGTGAGGGGTGAGCAGCCACAGATGACGTCCCTTGATGTGTGTTTGTGTGTGCACTTGCACACAGTACACACAGGCATTTTGGAGGTATTGGTTCAGTTCTGAAGATGGCCCTTGACAGTCACTGGATCTGGTCAAGAGTGAAGGGCCAGTGCAGTGAAAAACTGGACCCTAGACCCCAGACCACCAGGAGGACGCCCCCCATCCTTCCTGAACTATTTCCCTTCTCCTTTTTCACCCATTTCTGCCTCCACCACTCCGTCTCCCGTCCCCCCTACCATAGAACCCCCTGTAAGTTCCACACCTGCCTAGGCCACCCTTCCCCATCCTCCCTTTTCCCACTGCCTGAGTTAATGCGAGTCCCTGGGACTCAGCCACCACCACCACTACCTCCTCCCCAGGCACCCTCAATCGGACGCCCCCCTTTGGATTTCAAAGCAGTCTGTTTCCAGCGTGGAGGTTCGAGGCAAAGTGCAAGGTTAAAGCTAAGGCAGGATTGGGGGTCTCGGCGCCCAGCTACAGCTGTTGCAGAGATAGGTGCCCTGGGTCAGCCGGACAGGTCGTGAGGTGTGGGTACGCTGGGCGGTCTCTGGTGGCTTAGGCTGTATTCAGGGCCGCCAGGCATCTCGCCTGCCTGGGTGCCTCAGTGTCCCTGTGCGGGCCAGGGGCGGGCCGACCTGGGGGCGGGGCGCGGGCGGGGCCGGCCGGGCCAGGCGCCCGGGCAGGAGGCAGCTGCATATCTGCGGTCCCGACCACAATTGCTGGGAGTCGCGTCCCGGAGACTGGCGGCGCTGACTCTGCCCGCTGTGGCCGCCGCGCCGATTAGAGCCCGAGAGGGAGCGCCAGCCCGGGGAAGGGGGGAGGCGGCGGGGGAGCTCCGGGTGCCCCTTCGCCTCCGCCCCAGCCGGCGCCCCCAGCTGCCCTGCCCAGTCCTTTCTCAACGGCCTGAACCTAGGAGAGGAGTCCTGCCTTCCCAGCCCAGGCTTTCTGGAGACTGGATCTCAGGTCCTCCTCTGGACCCTGCAGTGCCTGAGGCCCCGACGGTGCTGACATCCGGTTGACCCCAGGCCGCCAGTCTCCCATGCCCTTTCTGTTCTCCATCACCCACACAAAGAGGAGTCAGAATCTCAGGGCTCCCCCATTCTCGTATCCTCAGTTCCCCAGAAGCACTAGGTAGAAGCAGTTCAAGCGAAGAACGCGTCAGAGATGCGAGAGACCAGGCTTCCCGGGGCCAGAGCACCCCCTGCTGGCTGGCCCGAAGCCCCTGCCCCTCCCCCTCCAGCTGTGACCTCCAGCTGCGGTGGTTGGGAAGAGCCAGCCTCTTTGATCTAGGAGCGTGGCCACCCCCTCCAGGCTCCCCATTAACCTCCATTATCCCAATTAGGCAGCCCTCCCAGTCCTGGATCCAAGCTTCAAAGCCCCCTCAGTGGGGAGAAGAGGGAGCTGAATCCTGTGCTCCCTCCCCCCACTAAGCCACACCGCTTTCATACAAGACCCAGGTGTCCTGGTCCCCAGCTTGTGCACAAGATAGCAGGGCAAGAAGAGGGACCCTCAGAAGCCACCCAGATCCCAATCCCTAAACTTCATTGAGAAGAGAACCAGATAGGGAAGGGAAGCTGGCTCTCAATTTGTCTGCATTAAATAATTTAGGTAGCAGCATCTAGGTTCCCATCAACTTATCCACCCTAACCCTGTGGAGAGGGGGGCAGACGGCCACCCCCCTCCTCCCCTAATCCTATCTCAACACTCCCTTCCTCACTCCCTCCTTAAACAATTTCCGCTAGGGGAGCCAGAGCAGGGCCCAGCACAGTGGCCGCTTCCTGGAACATTTTCCTGTATCTGAAACCGCGGCTCCCTCCCCAGGGACCAGCTGATCAAGGCCAGATGGGAGCAGGGATGGAGGAGGAAGGAGAAGGAGCCAGGCTCTCACCATCACCCCCTCCCAATACATATGCACACCACAGGAGCCCCTGCCCTGACACACAAAGGCTGATACAGGCACACACCACATGCCACAGTCACACACCCATGGGCATTCATGGCGACACAGGAACCACAGGGGCCAGGTCTTAGAAGGAGACATACAAAGTCAACATATTCATAGATGATTTCGCTTGCTCTCCATCCAGCTCCTTACCCCTCTAAAGTGTCCTTGGGGCCAGGAGAGGTGGCTCACGCCTGTAATCCTAGCACTCTGGGAGGCTGAGGTGGCGAATTGCTTGAGGTCAGGAGTTCAAAACCAGCCTGAGCAAGACCCCGTCTCTACTAAAAATAGAAAGAAATTAATTGACCAACTAAAAATATATATACAAAAATGGTGTATATATATTTGGCGCATGCCTGTAGTCCCAGCTACTCGTGAGGCTGAGGCAGGAGGATCGCTTGAACCCAGGAGTTTGAGGTTGCTGTGAGCGAGGCTGACGCCGTGGCACTCACTCTAGCCTGGGCAACAAAGTGAGAGTCTGTCTCAAAAAAAAATAAAAAAGAAAGAAATTAATTGGCCAACTAATATATATAGAGAAAAAATTAGCTGGGCATGGTGGCGCATGCCTGTAGTCCCAGCTACTTGGGAGGCTGAGGCAGGAGGATCGCTTGAGCCCAAGAGTTTGAGGTTGTGAGCTAGGCTGACGCCACAGCACTCTACCCCGGGCAACAGAGGGAGACTCTGTCTAAAAAAAAGAAAGAAAAACAAAAAAAGACCATTGACAATGATCTTTTATCTCTTAGGTCCTTACTGTGGGAGTCTAAGAAAGACAAAGACTTATAAAATACAACAGCCCTATTCTTCAAGCAGACCCTTGGCTAAATAGGGAGTTGCAGGCTTATGTCAGGAAGATTCTTTTTTCCAAAGCGGGATCCATGGTGTACTATGCAGTAGTATCCAGCAGTACCTAGCAGTGTTTAGCACAAAAGGCAGCAAGGCAGGGGCACTAAAGCCAACAGAAATTTTTTTTTTTTCACATTTGTTTATTTATTTGTTTTTTTTTCAAAGTTCTTATCATACATACGGTAATTTATTTTTTTCTTTTTTTTTTAATTTCAGCATATTATGGGGGTACAGATTTTAAGGTTTCAATAAATGCCCTTTCCCCCCTCCCCCAGCCAACAGAAATTTTAAGATACATAATTTAATAGTTCATATTTTTCAAAATAAAAACATTAAAGTAGCTCTTATGAGAAAAATCAGAATTTTTTAATACATCCTTACTTGTACTTATTTTACTTTTAGTATTGTTTCTGTCTTGAACCCCTTATTGTAGAGGTGAGCACCAAAATCTTTTCAGAGTTCAGGATCTTTAAGTTAATTAACTCTATTCAGTTCAGTTCAGTTCAGTGTGCTGGAACAGCAGGAATGTGAAAGTGTGCTGCAAATGACAAGGGATTCTGCAGAAGGAGAACCCTCAGGAGCACAAGCTACGTGCAAAAGAGTTTTCAACCTTTTCTAGAGGAGATCTTCCCTGGACCCCCCACGGTGGAGAAAGGAGAATGAGCAATGCTTCTTAGTACCAGCAGGTGGCAGAAATGAGCTGATCAGCCGCACCACCTATCACCGCTCTCTTGGGCTTGGGACTTGGGGCATCTTTTTGCAGGGGGCAGTAGTAAAGTTGTCAGTGCCTAGGCAAGGGCTGAGGTGGGAAAAAGTCTCAAGATTATGGTACTGTTCTGCCCCTTTCCACGTCGGCACTCAGAGAGGGTAAGCACTTGTCAAAGGTGCAAAGGTATCCTGACACCTAGGCCAGAGTTCAGCAAGTGCCCGCCTATTTCCGGCCCGACCTGCTTGCCCTTCCCCTTTCACAGACATTTCCTGAGCATCTACTATGTGCCAGGTATGTGCTAGAAGTATACAATATAGAATTTAACAAGAAGTCTGTAATCTAGTGGAAGAAAGCCTAGTAAGCAATTAGGCTTGTATGATATTGGGAGGCAGTTTGAGCAGTGGTTAAGCACACTGCCTTGGAAGTCAGTCACACTAGGGTGTGAATTCAGGTTCTACCACTTGCTAGTTGTGCACTCTGTCTGAGCCTCAGTCTCCTTGTCTATAAAATGGGGTAAACAAGCTTCATAGAAAACCAACAAGATGATATATGAAATTCACTGCCTAAAGATAAATAAGTAAAAGTCATTGCCTGCCACATGACAGTTATAAATGCTGAATGCTGGGGGAGCAGCACCCAGCTCAGTCTTGAGAAGACTTCCCCAAAAAGGTAACTATTGTGTAGAACTGTGAAGGATGAGTAGGAGATACATACAGGGTGGGGGAGAAGTAAGCCAGACAAACTAGGGAGGACATGAGCGCATACCCGCTGCTTCACCAGCAACAGGGACAAGGACAAGCCTAGCTTCCCAGATTTGAGGCTGGCATGATCTAGATTCTCTCCACAAATCAATGTGCATTTAGTGAGCACCTGCTATGAGCTTCCTGCGAGAGTTATAAAAGATAATGAAGGCCGGGCGCGGTGGCACATGCCTGTAGTCCCAGTTACTCAGGAGGCTGAGGCAGAAGGATTGCTTGAGCCCAGGAGTCTGAGGTTGCTGTGAGCTAGGCTGATGCCACGGCACTCACTCTAGCCTGGGCAACAAAGTGAGACTCTGTCTCAAAAAAAAAAAAAAAAAAAAAAGAGAGATAATGAAGATAAATTAAAAAAATAAAGGCCTAGGCCGGGCACGGTGGCTCACGCCTGTAATCCTAGCACTCTGGGAGGCCAAGGCAGGAGGATCACTCAAGGTCAGGAGTTCAAAACCAGCCTGAGCAAGGGTGAGACTCTGTCTCTACTAAAAATAGAAAGAAATTGGCCGGGCGCGGTGGCTAACGCCTGCATATTGGAATCACTTTATGAACTTTAAAAATGTATAGGTGTCTGAGCCTCAACCTCAGAGATACTGATTTAATAGGAGTGGAGTGGGGCTGTGTATGGGTGTTTTTGAAAAGAAACTAAAAAAAAAAAAATTAAAAAAACATTAAATTAAAAAATTTTAAAAGAACCTCAGGTAGGTTAAGAAGCACGATCTCCTATTCAGTTCAGGTGTTTCTAGGCTGGATTCCCCTTCTGTGTTAACTCTATTATTGTACAATTTTTATTGTTAAATTATCTAAACAGTTCATCTCAGTCCAGTGGAATTTTTTGTGCCTTTTGTCTAACTCCTCTGTTTCAAATCTTTCCGTGGCTTCCCTTACCTCCAAGATAAAGTCCAGACTTCTTAAGGAAGCTTGCAATTCCTTTCTGTCCTGGCTCATCTTTAAGTCATTCATCCATCTAACCTTTAACAAGTGCCTATATGAGCCAGGTAGGCTCCACAATACTAAACAATGAGGATAAAAAGAAAAATGAGAATTTTCTCTTTCATGGAGCTTAAAATCTTTGGGGGAAGATAAAAGTTGAAGGAGTAATTCTAGGGTTATATGGGACCTAAGGCTGTTTCAGGAGTTGGAGAAGGATGGCTTCTCTGGGGAATGAGAGTTGAAATGAGTCCAGAAAAGTGACTGCAAGTTAGGTGAGGGCGGAGGGAGAGCAGGGTGTTCCAGGCAGAGAGTAGCTTCTGTGAGGACCCTGGTGTGGGGAAGAACAAGGCACACTGGAAACACTAAAAGTATGTGTGGATGGTAAGGAGATGGAAGTCAAACTTGATGAAGATCAAATAACCCACAGCCTTATAGGCCAAGTTAAGGTGGGGGAAGTTTATCCCAATTGTACAGGTGTCCCTATTTACAAACTCCTGGGGAGGGCAGTGGGATTCATCACTGTTGTTGGGTCATTCAACAAATACTCATTGGGATGCTATTTTGTGCCCATCAAGGCCCAGGTGCTGGGGATATGAAGATAAATAAGACCCATCTCAAGGTACAAAAGGAGAAGATGAACAGATTTCACCTGTAAAGAAGTTACATAGGCTGGGCGCGGTGGCTCACCCCTGTAATCCTAGCACTCTGGGAGGCCTAGGCGGGCGGATTGCTCGAGGTCAGGAGTTCAAAACCAGCCTGAGCAAGAGTGAGACCTCGTCTCTACTATAAACTGAAGGAAATTAATTGGCCAGCTAATATACAGAGAAAAAATTAGCTGGGCATGGGGGCGCATGCCAGTAGTCTCAGCTACTCGGGAGGCTGAGGCAGTAGGATTGCTTGAGCCCAGGAGTTTGAGGTTGCTGTGAGCTAGGCTGACGCCATGGCACTCAAGCCTGGGCAACAGAGTGAGACTCTGACTCAAAAAAAAACAAAAAAAAAAAACTTGTATGCAATTCATAGCAGTTTTATTTATAATACTCAAAAACTGAAAACAACCCAAATGTCCATCAAAAGACAAATGAATGACCAAGCTGTGGTATATCTAGACAATGGAATGCTACTAACAGTAACAATAGTATCAATAATACTATTAATAAGTAACAAGATAGTGATATACCCAACAACATGGAAGAATCTCAAAACCATTATGTTCAATGACAGAAGCCAGAGGAGGGATAAAAAGAGTACACACTACATAATTCCATTTCTGTGAAACTCTAGAAAAAACAAATCTAATCTATGGTGACAGAAAGCAGGTCAGTGGCTGCCTGGGATTAAGATGTGTATGTTGAGGAGGAAGTTAGCAGGGATTGTTTGGGATAATGGGGCACAAGGAATTTTTTAGGGCAATATTGTATATGTTGATTGTTGTGGTGGTGTATACATTTGTCTAAACAAGTATATACATTTGTCTAAACTCATCAAAATGTATGTTTAAAATGGGCACATTTTATTGTGTAAAAATTATATCTCACTAGAATTGATTTATATTTTATTTTATTTTTTTGAGACAGAGTCTCACTTTGTTGCCCAGGCTAGAGTGAGTGCCGTGTCAGCCTAGCTCACAGCAACCTCAAACTCCTGGGCTCAAGTGATCCTTCTGCCTCAGCCTCCTGAGTAGCTGGGACTACAGGCATGCGCCACCATGCCTGGCTAATTTTTTCTATATATATTAGTTGGCCAATTAATTTCTTTCTATTTATAGTAGAGATGGGGTCTTGCTCTTGCTCAGGCTGGTTTTGAACTCCTGACCTCAAGCAATCTTCCTGCCTCGGCCTCCCAGAGAGCTAGGATTACAGGCATGAGCCACCGCGCCTGGCCTTATTTTATTTTTTCGAGACAGGGTCTCACTCTGTCAACCTTGTTGGAGTGTAGTGGCATCATCATAGCTCATTGCAACCTCAAACTCCTCAGTCTCCTGAGTAACTGGAACTACAGCTGTGCATTACCACACCTAGATAATTTTTTCATTTTTTGCAGAGATAGGGGTCTCCCTATGTTGCTCAAGCTGGTCTCAAACTCCTGGCCTCAAGCAATCCTCCCACCTCAGCCTCCCAAAGTGCTGAGATTATACTTGTGAGCCACATAGCCTCGGCCTTATTTTTTTTAATCTCAAAAACAAACAAACAAACAAAAAAACCGAAGACGATTGAGGCCAGGCCGGTGGCTCATACCTATAGTCCCAGCACTTTTGGAGGCCGAGGTGGGAGAATCACTTGAAGCCAGGAGTTTGAGACCAGCCTGGACAATATAGTGAGATCCCATCTCCACAAAAAAATAAGAAACTCAGCCAGGCATGGGGGCACAATGTGCTTGTAGTACGGCTACTCAGGAGGCTGACGTGGGAATATCGCTTGTGACCAAGAGTTTGAGGTTACAGTGAACTATGATCGGGCCATTGCACTCCAACCTGGGCAACAGAGCAAGACCTTGTCTCTAAAAAACTGAATTTTCATTTGATTTCTCTACAACTCTTCTAAGAAAGTAATAATATCCTCTTTTTACAGATGAGGCAACTAAGGCTCAGAGAAGTTAAGTAATTTACTTAAATTTGCACAGTTAATAAGACTGAACATGAATTGGCCTGTGGCTCCACAACCCAGGTTCACCTCACTGTGTGTATAAATGCACCGACGAGTGAAGGCAACAAAGTGTTGAAAGCTGCATAATGGAAGACAGCAGAGGTTGCAGTGGGGGAACATGGAATAGCATGGCCAACTGTAGAAGAAAAGAAATGTTTTTGGAAAGGATTCCAGAGCTGAAGCTTAATCTAAGACGTGTAAGGTGACTTCTCGAACTACGGGAGAAGGGCACTCCCAGTATACACCTGTGTATATACCAGTGCAGGGTCAGAGGAAGCCAGATGGCCTATTTTGTGAATGAGAAGTAGCTGAGTGGACATGGCTAGAGCTTCACTTACACTTCTAGGTGATAGGTGGGGCCTGGAAAGATTTGATTTCATTTGGGCTGGGCTTGGTGGCCATTTGTACCATATGATGAAGTCTATCATCAATAAGATAAGAGTATAGGCTGAGGCAGGAGGATCACTTGAGCCCAGGAGTTTGAGGTTGCTGTGAGCTAGGCTGACACATGGCACTCTAGCCTGGGCAACAGAGCGAGACTCTGTCTCAAAAAAAAAAAGTCCCTGAGGCCACAGTGTGGAGCTTATTTTGAAGAGGATCAACCTGGAGATAAGAAATCCATTGAGGGAGGCCGAGGTAGGCGGATCGTTTGAGCTCAGGAGTTCGAGACCAGCCTGAGCAAGAGCGAGACCCCATCTCTACTATAAACCGAAAGAAATTAATTGGCCAACTAATATCTATAGAAAAAAAAAATTAGCCGGGCATGGTGGCACATGCCTGTAGTCCCAGCTACTTGGGAGGCTGAGGCAGCAGGATTGCTTGAGCCCAGGAGTTTGAGGTTGCTGTGAGCTAGGCTGATGCCACGGCACTCACTCTAGCCTGGGCAATAAAGTGAGACTCCGTCTCAAAAAAAAAAAAAAAAGAAATCCATTGAATACAGTAGCAATGCAAGTAGGGATGAGAGGGGTGTGGCTGATAACTAAGGCAATGACTAAGGATATAAAGAGAGAGGAGGGAGGAAGAGATGAATTACCCTGGGAGGCCGAGTCAGGAGGACTGCTCAAGGTTAGGAGTTGGAAACCAGCCTGAGCAAGAGCAAGACTTGTCTCTACTAAAAATGTAAAGAGGCCAGGCACGGTGGTTCACGACTGAAATCCTAGCACTCTGGAAGGCCAAGGCGAGTGGATCACTTGAGCTCAGGAGTTCGAGAACCACCTGAGCAAGAGCGAGACCCCGTCTCTACTGAAAATGGAAAGAAGTTAATTGGACAGCTAAAAATATACAGAAAAAAGGCCGGGCGCGGTGGCTCACGCCTGTAATCCTAGCTCTCTGGGAGGCCGAGGCGGGCGGATTGTATGAGCTCAGGAGTTCGAAACCAGCCTGAGCTAGAGCGAGACCCCGTCTCTACCATAAATATAATGAAATTAATTGGCCAACTAAAAATATATAGAAAAAGGCTGGGCGCGGTGGCTCACACCTGTAATCCTAGCACTCTGGGAGGCCGAGGCGGGCGGATAGCTCGAGGTCAGGAGTTCGAAACCAGCCTGAGCGAGACCCCGTCTCTACCAAAAATAGAAAGAAATTAATTGAACAACTAAAAATATATATACAAAAAATTAGCCGGGCATGGTAGCACATGCCTGTAGTTCCGGCTACTCGGGAGGCTGAGGCAGGAGGATTGCTTGAGCCCAGGAGTTTGAGGTTGCTGTGAGCGAGGCTGATGCCATGGCACTCTAGCCTGGGCAACAAAGCGAGACTCTGTCTCAAAAAAAAAAAAAAAAAATATATATATATAGAAAAAATTAGCTGGGCATGGTGGCGCATGCCTGTAGTCCCAGCTACTTGGGAGGCTGAGGCAGCAGGATTGCTTGACCCCAGGAGTTTGAGGTTGCTGTGAGCTAGGCTGACGCCATGGCACTCTAGCCCAGGCAACAAGTGAGACTCTGTCTCAAAAATAAATAAATAAATACAAATAAAAATAGAAATAAATTAATTGGTCAACTAAAAAGATATAGAAAAAATTAGCCGGGCATGGTGGCGCATGCCTGTAGCCCCAGCTACTCGAGAGACTGAGGCAGGAGGATTGCTTGAGCCCAGGAGTCTGAGATTGCTGTGAGCCAGGCTGATGATGCCACAGCACTCTAGCCCAGGCAACAGAGTGAGACTCTGTCTCAAAAAAGAAAAAAAAAGATATTTGTGGAATAAAATTGATGGGACTTGATGACTAATTATATACATTATGATGGAGGATGGTGGAAGTTCGAGAGGGAGAGAATATTGTTGGGGAGAAAATTGGGTGGAAGGTCCCTGAAAAAGGGACCACTTCTGTATGTATCTCCTTCATCGCAGGAAAGACAGCATGTTATAATTAGCTGTGCATGAAACCGCCTCCTCTACTAGGCTGGGGGCTCGTTAAGGCAGGACCGTATCTCACTCATCTCGCTCTCCCCAGTGTCCAGCACCCTGTCTTGCACAGAGCATGTTCAAAACTGAAGAAAGGAACAGCAGTAGAGAGAGTAGCTTTGATCTAGGTGGAGGTGGCAAGAGCAGACATGGTGGGGGTGTAGGTGATCACACAGGTTGGAAGAATAGGAGATTCCCTAGCCTATTCCCTCCCTCCTCAGCCTGGATCAGAAGGCTGACCCAGGGAGGACTGCTCAATTTCCTTGAGTCCTTTCTGTCTCTGGGTTAGCCACACAGTGAAATAGATGCTGACTAGCTGGGACAGGGGTGGCTTCAACATGGGGGAGAGGGTCTTACCCAAATTCTACTACTACTCGGAAATTGATTTTAAACAGGCACCGTGGGAGACATCTCAGACTTCTACTTCCCTCCTCTAAACCACCAAACCTAGAGATGTAGGGCAAGAGGTGGCATGTCTTTGGCACTATGCCACATACTGATGTGGCAAGGGGAAAAGAAGAGAGAGTAGCTGAGAAGGTGCTGAACTCCAGCAAAAATGAAAGGAGGCAATAGGTTCGAGACTGGTGATTGAAAGGAGAAAAGGAGCCAATGGAGGTTTTTATTGTTATTAATAAAATTTATTAAAATTTTTAACCATTTTGTTATTAAAAGGCTGTTTAAATCAGAAAAGAGAAGAAAATGAACCTGAAATACCTATCATCTGGACTTAATGATTATTATTTATTTATTTTTGAGGCAAGGTCTTGATCTGTCACTCAGGCTGCAGTGCAGTAGTGTCATCATAGGTGACTGCAACCTCAAACTCTAGGGCTCAAGCAATCCTCCTACCTCAGCCTCCCAAGTAGCTGGGATTACAGGTGAGTATCACGATGCCCGGCCTGGGACTTAACAATTATTAATATTTGCCATATTTATGTCAATTATTATTTTAAAAATTATTTTAAGATAATTTACAGACATTATAACATAAAATCTTAAATATTTCAATATGCATCTGTCAGGCATAGTGGCACACATTTGTAGTCCCAGCTACGCGGGAGGCTGTGGGAGAAAAAGAAAAAAGACAAAAATTAGCATCGCTAAGAAAAACATTTTTAATATAGTCCCATACAATTATCATGCCCTCCAAATTAACAATCATTTCTTAATATAATCTAATACCCAGTCCATATTCAAATTTTCCTAACTATACCCAAAATGTCTTTTTACAGTTGGCTTGTTCAAAACAGGATCACGGGCTGGGCGTGGTGGCTCACACCTGTAATCCTAGCTCTCTGGGAGGCCGAGGCAGGCAGATTGCTCGAGCTCAGGAGTTTGAAACCAGCTTAAGCAAGAGTGAGACCCTGTCTCTACTATAAATAGAAATTAATTGGCCAACTAATATATATAGAAAAAATTAGCAAGGCATGGTGGCGCATGCCTGTAGTCCCAGCTACTGGGGAGGCTGAGGCAGAAGGATTGTTTGAGCCCAGGAGTTTGAGGTTGCTGTGAGCTAGGCTGACACACGGCACTCACTCTAGCCTGGGCAGCAAAGTGAGACTCTGTCTCAAAAAAAAACAAAGAAAAAAAAAACAGGATCACGGCTGAATGCTGTGGCTCAGGCCTGTGCACCCAGCACTTTGGGAGGCTGAGGTGGGAGGATCACTTAAGCCTAGGCATTGGAGACCAGACTGGGTAACATGGGGAAACCCCATCTCTCCAAAAAATAAAAAATTAGCTGGGCATGGCAGCACGCACCTGTAGTCTCAGCTACTCAGAAAGCTGAGGCAGAAGGATCACTTGAGCCTAGAAATTTGAGGCTGAAATGGGCTGTGATTGCAACTCTGCACCCCAGCCTGGACGACAGAGTGAGACCCTGTCTCTAAAAACAAAACAAAATAAGAAAACAACAACAAAAAAATAGGATCACATTGCATTTGATTGTTTTGCCTCTGACATGTTTTAAGTCAGAATAGCCTTCCTCCTCTCTTTCCATACCATTGACTTGTTGAAGAAAGAGGCAGTTGCCCTGTAGAATGTCTTACCTTTTGGATTTTTCTGATTTGCTTCTTTGTGTTTGCATTTACCTTGTTCCTCTAAGCCCCCACATTTTCTACAAACTGGATATTAGGTATAAAGACTTGCCTGGATTCAGGTTCAATATTTCTGGAAAGAATATTTATTAGGTGATGCAGTGTTCTTCCTATTGCATCACATCAGGGGTACACAATGTCTGGTTGTCTGATTCAGATGAGGAGGGAGCCATTCAGAGAAGCATCAACTAAGAAAGCTTGATGTGGGCAGCTTGGACTGGCTCAGTCCTTCAGCAGGATTAAGCAAAGAGTTCTGGCAACAAAAAGACTACATAGGCAGTGGTGTAGGGTGGCAAAAGGGGAGCCTCCTTTCAATCCTGTTGTGTGTACCCTGCAGGAATGAGAAATGAGACTAACCAGGCAAAATTTCCCAGGATTGGGGTGGGACCATTCTAAGACCTGTTTGCCCTGTCCTCCAGAGTGGGAGGAACCTTCCTTTTCAGGTAGTGGGTCTGGTGGTGATATGGCTGAGAGAAAACTCCCGACTCTTTGCTCAGTTTTTCCTGTTCTCTAGCTTCCAGTTCCTGCCTGAACATACTTTTTTTTTTTTTTTGAGACAGTCTTACTCTGTAGCTCTGGGTAGAGTGCAGTAGTGTCATCATAGTTCACCACAACCTCAAACTCCTGGGCTCAAGCGATCCTCTTGGCCTCACAAGTAGCTAGGACTACAAGTGTATGCCATAGACAACCTGCTAAGTTTTCTATTTTTAGTAGAGACAGGGTCTCCTTGTTCAGGCTGGTATCGAACTTCTGAGCTCAAGTGATCCTCCTGCCTCAGCCTCCCAGAGTGCTAGGATTACAGGTGTGAGCCACCATGCTGGCCTTACAATACTTTTTTTGTTTGTTTGTTTTGAGACAGAGTCTCACTTTGTTGCCCAGGCTAGAGTGAGTGCCATGGTGTCAGCCTAGCTCACAGCTTCAAACACCTGGGCTCAAGCAATCCTCCTGCCTCAGCCTCCCAAGTAGCTGGGACTACAGGCATGCGCCACCATGCCCAGCTAATTTTTTCTATATATATATGTTAGTTGGCCAATTAATTTCTTTCTATTTATAGTAGAGATGGGTCTTACTCTTGCTCAGGCTGATTTCAAACTCCTGACCTCGAGCAATCCGCCTGCCTCAGCCTCGCAGAGTGCTAGGATTACAGGCGTGAGCCACCACGCCCAGACTTAAAATACTTTTTGATCTTAAACTTTGGAATGTCAGTGCTGGAAGGAACTTCGAAGATCATCTAGACGAGCCCCCTCACTGAAGAACTCCCCTTCTTCTTCATCCTTTCTTAGAAAAAACTGCATGTAAGATGGTAAAACTAGTATAGTACAGTGTAGTTCTCCAAACTTCAATCATTCACATTCCACCCTCATAATTTTTACCATAATCGGGTTCCACATGCTCCATAATACACTATTATTTTTCTTCATTCTAACAATAATCTGTTAAATAATAGGTTTGACAAGTATTTTATTTCTAAAAGTCATTAGGGCCGGGCGTGTTGTGGCTCACGCCAATAATCCTAGCACTCTAGGAGGTTGAGGCTGAGGGGGGAGGATCGCTCAAGGTCAGGAGTTTGAGACCAGCCTGAGCAAGAGCTAGACCCTGTCTCTACTAAAAATAGAAAGAAATTAATTGGCCGACTAAAATATATAGAAAAAAAAAATTAGCTGGGCACGCCTGTAGTCCCAGCTACTGGGGAGGCTGAAGCAGGAGGATTGCTTGAGCCCAGGAGTTTGAGGTTGCTGTGTGCTAGGCTGATGCCACAGCACTCTATCCCAGGCAACAGAGTGAGATTCTGTCTCAAAATAAATAAATAAATAAAAATAAGTCATTAAGAGAACACATACAGAAATATTCAAACTATACTAGTAAGTACACCACGCTTTGGGAAATACTCGAGAAGCAAAATTGGGAGTAAGGAAGTCCTGCCTAACTTGCTTTTAGTTGGGCACGCTTCTCAAGTTCTATTTCCTAATCTCAAAAAGGGGACATTATAATATCTACGGGTGTTAGTTATTAGTCTGGTTGTGAGTGATTTAAGAGAAATTCTTCCTGGAAGACTCCCAGGGACCTTTGTCCAGGACTGCTGATCACCTCCGGCGGCGGGGGAGGGGCGGCAGCGCGAAGGCAGGAGCGGTGAACGTGATCACTGGAGAATGTGACCACTCCAAGCAGGGCACCTACGGCAGAGGCGGGGAAGCCCTCTGGAGATAAAGTCTGTGACTCTCCAGTCCTCTCCCATCTCTCCCTCTCTGCACCGCCGCCCTGGCCGCCCCAACAGAAATTAGCACGGCCATCCAGGGCCTTTCCCCCACAGGAACCACCCACTCAGCCAGTTCTTCTCCCTGGGGGCAGCGAAAACTTCCGGGAGAAGAGCGGAGAAGACAGGTGTCAGACCTCAGCGAACTTCAGCTGGCTTCTGGGGCTCGGGGGAGGGAGGGCAAAGGAGGAAGGAGGGGCTTGCGGCTGGGGAGAGCCACATGGCCCACCCCTGGCCGGAAACTGGGGGTGGAGAGGCCCCAGCCCAGTCCACACCAGTCATCCAGCTCTGGGCTGGGCCCGAGAGGCCCGCAAACCCCACCCCATTCCTCTGGGCACCTCGTGGCCCAAGAGGGTTTGTTTACGAATCCAGCTACCTCCTCCCCAAGCCCGGCCCTCCGCCCGCCCCCCGGGTGGCCCCAGTTTCGTGGGAGGGGGAAACAGAGCCAGCGCCGAGCCTCTCCTCCCCTCCCCTCTCTTCTCCTCCCCTCTTCTCCCTTCCTCTCCCCTCCCCTCCTCCCCTTCTCTTAGCCCCTCCCCTCCCGTTCCTTCCTCTTCCCCTCTTCCTTTGTCACCCAGGGAGGACAGATCCTTTTCTCCAGACCTGTCATTCTTCTTTTCTGGGAATGGGAAACTGGGGGTGGTGTCACTCTCTCCTCAACTTTGGACTCTGGAGGGGACTCAGGGCTGCTTGTCCCAGGAGAGGAAAGGGAAATGCAAACTGCTTCACTTTTTTTTTTCCTTCTTTTTCTTTTTTTTTTTTTTGAATGCTGAGCTGCCAGGCAGGATCCCAGTCACCCTTGGGATGCAGGAGTCTGGGTGCATGGGGGTGACTGGGGAGTGTAAAATGACATTTACCCTTCAGCACGCCTTGTGGGTGTGGCTAGCTTAGGCTCCCTGAGGAGCCTGAGAGGTTTGAGTATTTGGGGGAGGAAAATGTTTTAATTCTGTTTTTGTTCCAAACTGGAATCCCTAGGGGTCAGATTTAAATGTTCAGAAAAGCTCTCTGTGTGATCTGTTTGGGGTCTACGCCAGTCTCTGACCCTCCCAGTTCCTTGAGCCTACCTTCTGTGGTTCTCAAGAATGTATATGGGTTGTGGTCTCAGCAATTTCTCTTCCTCTTTCCCACTGTATCTCAAACTACTGTTGCTTTTATTTAGCAAAGGGTCTTCCGGTTCCAGAGACCATCATCTAGGCTTACAGTCAGGGCTGGCTTCATGAACCCTCTTCAGAAGAGAGAATATTCAAGAAAGTTGAGCCAGAGTTCAGTTCCAACAATAACTAAATTGTGTTCTTGACCAAGTTTCCCAGGCCTCACACAAAACACTCATTTCCCCCCACCTCCAGCCTTTCTTTCCTCTTCCAGGGTCTTCAAGACCATCAGAGCCACCAAATGGTTGCAGGACTGAATGAGTGCCTTCCTAGTACTAGGTACTACCTCAGCAGGGCTGAATCACAGTAATTCTCAGATAAGGAAACATAAAACAAAGACACAGCAAAGGTACAGAATGAGTCATTTTAAATAATTATAATAATCATAAAGAACATCAGCTGCCAGTCCTGATTTCTCACAAGAACTTCTGGGCTTCCTAAACAGAGAAGCCCAGCTTGTTTCAGTTCTCTTTTGGATTCGTTTCTTGCCTTTCCAGGGCTCTTAAAAGACTGAGGAATGTGTGAGATGTTCCATCCAGCTTCTGTAGTCACCACTGCACAGATTGATCTTAGCCCGCTTATCACAAACTTGTGATGTGGAAAACCTAGACTTGTTTTTTTGTTCAGAGAGCTGGAATGTAAAGGTTTAGAAGACCGATGAGACTTTATTATCTTGTCGAAGGACTCTCTCTTACTTTTTCTTTTCTTCCATCCTAGAGTAGGTAGGATAGGTAAAAGAAATTTTAGTTAGTTTTATATTTAGCTGTAGTTGACAGCCTACTGAAAGGGAAGGTTACAAGAATGGTATAAAAAGTGGGTTTTTAGCTGAGTGAGGTGGCACAGGCCTATAGTAGTACCAGCTACGGTGGGAGCATCACTTGCACGGAGGGGTTCAAGGCCAGCCTAGGTATAGGCTGATGAATCCTTGTCTCCGAAAAGATTTTTAAAAAAGGAGAGGCCAGGTATGGTGGCTAACGCCTATGATCCTAGCACTCTGGGACCCCAAGGCCAAAAGATCACTTGAGGTCAGGAGTTGGAGACCAGCTTGAACAAGAGTGAGACCCCGTCTCTACAAAAAAATAGAAAAATTAGCCAGGCATGGTGGCATGTGCCTGTAGTCCCAGCTACTGGGGAGGCTGAGGCAGGAGGATCTCTTGAGCCCAGGAGTTTGAGGTTGCTGTGAGCCACAATAATGCTTCGATGATGCTATAGCACTCTAGCCCCGGCAACAGAGTCAGACTCTGTCTCAAAAAAAAAAAAAAAATACTGAGCAAGAACAAGATCCTGTCTCTACTACAAATAGAAAGAAATTAATTGGACAACTAAAATTATATAGAAAAACTTAGCTGGGCATGGTGGCGCATGCCTGTAGTCCCGGCTACTCGGGAGGCTGAAGCAGAAGGATCCCTTGAGCCCAGGAGTTTGAGATTGCTGTGAGCTAGGCTGATGCCACCGTACTGTAGCTGGGGTAACAGAGTGAGACTCTGTCTCAAAAAAGAAAAAAAGAAAACACTATATACCAGGCCAGGCTCTGAGAATACAAAGTGAAAAGGTACCACTCAGTACAGTGGTGCACATGCTTGTAGTCCAGTTATTTTGGAGGCTGAGGCAGGAGTATTGCTAGAGCCCAGGTGTTCACATCCACAGTGGGCAACACAGTGAGATCCTGTCCTTTTTTTTTTTTTTGAGACAAGAGTCTCACTTTGTTGCCCAGGCTAGAGTGAGTACCATGGCATCAGCCTAGCTCACAGCAACCTCCAACTCCTGGGCTCAATCCTGCTGCCTCAGCCTCCTGAGTAGCAGGGACTACAGGAATGTACCACCATGCCTGGCTAATTTTTCTATATATTTTTAGTTGGCCATTTAATTTCTATTTATAGTGGAGATGTGGTCTTACTCTTGCTCAGGCTGGTTTCGAACTCCTGACCTGGAGCAATCCGCCCGCCTCGGCCTCCCAGAGTGCTAGGATTACAGGCGTGAGCCAGCACGCCCTGCCTGTCCTTTTTTTTTAAGTAGGGATGGGGTCTCATTCTGGCTCAGGCTGGTGAGCTCCTGTCTTTTAAGAAAAAATAAATTAAAAAAAAAAAAAAAAAAAAGG
>VSMD01122436.1:0-10238 GCA_008750895.1 Mirza zaza
TTGAGACAGAGTCTCACTTTATTGCCCAGGCTAGAGTGAGTGCCATGGCGTCAGCCTAGCTCACAGCAACCTCAAACTCCTGGGCTCAAGCAATCCTGCTGCCTCAGCCTCCCAAGTAGCTGGGACTACAGGCATGTGCCACCATGCCCGGCTAATTTTTTCTATACATATTAGTTGGCCAATTAATTTCTTTCTATTTATAGTAGAGATGGGGTCTCGCTCTTGCTCAGGCTGGTCTCGAACTCCTGAGCTCAAATGATCCGCCCACCTCGGCCTCCCAGAGAGCTAGGATTACAGGCGTGAGCCACCGCGCCCGGCCAATATATCTTCTTAATATCTGTTTATTTCACCCAAATCCCCATCCTCATTCACCAGACATACATCTAAAGGTCTGAATCCTAAGAAAGATTTTGGTCCCACATTAGCTAACATATCTCTTCCCACTTCATTAAGAAATTCTTCATGCCCTTTTAAATTGGTGTCTGCAATTATTTGCTGTTAATTGCCTAACTCAACATCCATATCTCAGCCCTGGGCAAAAGATGGATCCCAACATAATGCCATTTCTTAAGATATTAAACCCTTTCTGTGCATTCATAGAGCTTTTTAAATTATTTGCTATAATGGTGGTAGTTAAAAGACATGTAATCGATCATCTATTCTAATAGGGTCACACAGTTTTGTTTCATAATCTATAAATTAGTATCTAGATGGGTTCAATAACCCGCCATACCTAAGTCCAGTTTATAGAGTTCAATCTATATGCAGAATCCAAAAACCTAAAATACAGAGCTAATGGAAAGAGAACTGAGCTAAAACTGAGTATCCCTGGGCTTCAATTTCACCCTTGCATAAAGATGTGCCCAGTGACCATTTACTTCACATATGTATTCACACATTCGTTCATTCATTCATTCACTCAACACATACTCATTAAACTCTCTGGACCAGGTATGGTGTTAAGCTCTAGAGATAACATGTTAAACAAAAATTGATATAATCATTATGCACATTATCTTAGAATAAGGTAAGGGATACAGACATTGACTAGATTAAGATACACAGACGTTAACCACATAATCATCTTGTAACTTTAAAAATATATCTGGGACAGTGCCACAAAAGAGGTGTATTCTTTATTATGAATGACTAAAACAGAGGTATTTGTCCAAATCGGGGTGTCAGGAAGGATTTCCTGAGTAAGCAAAGCTTGACCTGAGATCTCAAAGGTGAGATGAAGTTAACCAGGCCAAGAGGGGATTCAAGAGAATTTTAGACAGAAGAAACAGTTAGATGGGTCCTGATCTATAGTCAATGGAGTGAGTGCACAGTGACATACGCTCTTTCCAGGCAGACCTAACCCTCCAGTAGCAAAGTCTCCAATAAGATATTCTATGGCCTTAAGGCATAAATGAGCATCTAGACCCTAGCATAACTTCATAGAGCAAATCCCACCACCTACCCTTTAACCACATTGGTCTTTGAAATAAGTAATATAAACTTTTATTTTAACAGGAGCTGCATTTAGGGCTTTTTTAAACAGGCGATAGCATTTATACTCTGGCTAATTTGTGAGGATAGATCAGTTTATCTTTAAAGTCTTTTTCGATGAGAAAACTCTGTGATACAAATATAGCATTTGAATATAAATATGGTTATGTTCTCTATTGCTTTGTGTTTTGTCTAGTCTCTCAAACAAGACTGTAAATTCTTCATTGGTAAGTACCGCATCTTATCCATTTTTTAATTTCACCTAATAAACAACTGGGTAAATAACAGGTAGTCAACAAACACTTGCTAATTTATCAATCAATTGATCTTTCTTTGTCATAGAAGAATATTATTTCTACATTGCACTAGACTGCTTTTCACTTGTGATTTTTAATGTTTGTTTAAAAAAACCACATTTGTAGCTTGTAAAAAAACACTTCCTTGTGCTTAGAGGCTGAGAGTAAATTTTTTCCTATTTTTCTCAGGCTTATAATGACAAAATCTGCTATTAAGATTACTTCCATAAAATTCTAAATGATTAATAATTTTAATAACATTAAACTGCTTTTAGTAGATTGCTAATGGCATCGGGATCAGGATATAAACCAAAGCAGCTGGTCATAATCTCTTATGTTGAAAACATGTGGCTGTAAATTGCATATCTTCCAATTAAAGTATAAAATTTTCTCAAGCAAAAGTATTTAGGAAAAACATAAACAAATATAGTTATACATCCAAAATATAATTACCATGTTTGACATATCAAGAATTTGGATGTATGTGATCAATTTGTCTTAAGTATATAATATAAATATCTAGTTACTAATTTTAAAAAATATGCCTTTTTCTTTCAGGAAACCCAAAGAATGTTACATATAATAAAAGAACGAAGCTTGTCAAATAACTGATCTTTGGTAATGTCATCACTTTCACTGAGAAACAGAATAAGACTAGCTGTTTTGAAACTGTGGTAAACTGTCCATAAACATGAAATTTATTATCTTAGCCATTTTTTAAGTGTACAGTTGAGTAGTGTTAAATATATTCACATTGTTGTGCAACCAATCTCCAGAACTCTCTTCATCTTGTAAAACTGAAACTCTACACTCATTAAACAATTCCCTATTCATCTATCCCTCCAGCCCTGGGCAACTATCATTCTATTCTTTGGCTGTATGAATTTGACTATTTTAAGTACCACATATAAGTGGAATCATACAGTGTTTGTCTTTAGAGCAAGCAGAGTTTTGAAAGATTATTACTTTGACTGTTTTTGATTATTACTTTTGACTGTTTTTGGCAATGCTTTGGTTGGGCTCCCATACCCACGCTAACCACTATCTAGCTTGCCTCCTCTACCATAAAGATTTTTAAGGGAAAAACCACAACCACTTCTACTAAAAATTATATTTCCACACTTCCCTTCTACACAAGGCAATATTGAGTTTCCTTCAAGAGGGATTGATTCAGTTAGCATGTGCCTTTTAACCTATTTCCCATTCTCACTATTCTGATTCAAACACAGGCATGACGTCTGGAGGTAGAATAGTCATCTGGTGACTGGGGCATGATAAGCATATGCTAAGTGGTTGAGCAGAAAGTGCCTGATGTCTAATAGCATCATGAAACCACCACACCTGTTCCTGACTACCTCTGGATTTTTTGTTATGTGAGAAAAATAAGACATCTCAAACATAATTCCTCACTGATTTACCACTTTCTTCTGACAGACTCATATGAAATTGATGCTTCAAATAGCATACCTAATGGTTAAAACCATGCATTCATACATTTCAGGCATATACACATATATTTCATCTTGTCATTCTTTGTAAGTTGTTGAATGTGTAGCTGTATGAGTATTTCTCAGGTTAGAAATTTTTGTTGTCAATGATGTGAAAACAGAAAGTACTCAAAAAGAGCATCTTATTTGTATAATCACATTTCAGGGATTTTTTTTTCTTTGAAATAAAAAATATAGAAAAGGATATTTTATACTTGATCTTCTTTCAAAGAAGTAAATAAAATTGTAATAGGATGTTAGAAAACCTTGTCAGTAAGTATATAGAACTATACAAATTTCTTCTTGGTAAAAGGAAATACCAAAAGGCCTAATGGCTTTGTGCAACTCCTTCACCCCTGCCTCTTTCTAAATTCAAATAAAATTAGCATTTATTTGGATTCACTGATATCTGTGCAAGGCATTATGCGAGGTACAGTAGAGGAAATATTTCTTCCGATCTAAATTAAAAACAAAAGATAAATTAAAATAATGCCATTTGGTGAGGTATTTGAACACAGGTTTCATATATACCTATTTTTAAATTGTACATAATTTATGGTTTACATTTAGTAGATTGTCAATAAGTATTTATAGATAAAATAATAAAGGCAGAAACAAATTGCTCTAGAAAAGCAGAGTAGGGAGCAATTAATGTTGCCTGAAGCATCAACAATTACTGATATTTGAGCTGAATTTGGATGAGTGTGACTTTGACAATTACAGACCGTCTTGTTGTGGGAGTCGTGAAAATTTTCTGAAGGATGTTTTAGGCATGAACAAAATGATAAGGTGTTAAAAGAATAAATGGTATATTTCAAGAATGCCGAATAGTCCACTGGGGACTAGGGATCAATACATGTTGAGAGATGAGGATTTAATGATAGGTGGAAGTTAGTCCACATAGAATTGTTATTTTTCTGAAAAGAGTTTGTATATTATTCTCCAGGCAGCACGAAAACATTAAAATGTTCTAAAATAGAAGAGTAACCTGATCCTACTTCTGTTTGGAAATGTCATCTTGGGCAGTATGAGGATGTATGGTGACTGATCATCTAGGAGACTACAGAAATGGTTTAAACAAGTTTTTGAGGGCTTTATTTAAGGTTCTATAGTCAAAATAATGGACAAAAGGTGACTATATAAATAATAAGGCTAGAGATCCTAAGATATTGGCAAATGATTAGATGGATGAAAAACTGGAAAGACGCATTTAAAGATGGGAATAAGACATTTATCCTAGGTTACCAGAAAGATGAGAAGAGACATAATAAACCCAAAGAATATAAGAGGAGATAAAAATGTGGAAGGGAAAGTTCTGAGTTCAGTTTTAGTCACCTGGAGTCTCAGGTACCAGTACACTGTGTGTAAATGCTTGGGAGAGAGGCTTGCTCTACATTGCTTGTTTTTAGGAATTCCAAACAGGATGATATTATTAAAAATGCCTGTGTTTTTAGAAGATGCAATTTCTAATAATAACTATAATGATAAGAGTGTCACAACAATACCTTATATTTACATAATAATTTACAAACTTTTTTATACTCATGTTTCCATTTAATTTGCTCAATAACTCTGTGCATTCATTGGGGGGAATAGTTATTATCCCAGTTTTTAGAAGAGTCAACAGAGAGAAATAAAATTACTTATATAAGGACAGACAGCTGAATATATGGGAAGCTGCGCTGAAACACGTCTTTTGAATCCTAGTTCAGGGATCTTTTCACTTTACTGTGTGGTCTTGTGAGCAAAAAGATAAGAAGAAAATTCACAAACTCTTTTTGGTAATAATAATAGTGTGTCATAGAATATACAAAGTCATATTTTGGAAAGGTCATTAGTTAAATTAAATTAAATTGGTGAGAAAGCATATATATTTTATATATATGCATATGCATATATAAGTATAGATACACATACAGATATACATGAACATTTCTACATTTACTTCAACCAAAACAATATGTCATAACAGATTGAGTTGCAGCAGTAGAAATAAGAATTCATTTGTCTTCTATCAATATAAATATTAAGAGATTTGTGATAATGTAAAACAGTGCCTTAATTGTCACTGGATTTTCTAAATTAAAAAAATAAAGATATACTTACATTTGAAAATGTAATTCATTTATTCATGTTATTTTGATTAATTGATATATATTTTCGTTTTTTTCAGTTTTGAGTTCAAATACAGTGAATGTTATAAGCAAAAGCTCAATGATGCTCTCAATTTTTGTGAGTGTAAAGAGGTCCTGGTACCAAAAGATGTAAGAACTGGTATTGTAAACTACCAGATATTTTATATCCAGATAGTACTTTTGACATTCATGACACTTCCGTAAGAGTTGAGACATTATAGCATGAGCCGTAGACATATAAGTGTTCAGACCTCAGTACTGCCGCTTATGAGCTTTTAAATCCAAGCAAGTAATTTAAGTCCTCTATGCCTCATTTTTACCATCACTACAATGGTGATAAGGTACATAGTTGAGCTATTTCCAGTTAATCTAAGACTTATGCCATGGTATTCCCAGGGTCGGGTGGTGAAAATAGTCCACCCCAGGTACAAGCAATAAAGGGGTACATCGTCAATAGAGAAAGTTAATAACAAAACTTACTGAAAGTCAATTTTCTCTTTATTATCACCAGGCACTAGCAATTCTAATCAATGTTGGTGATAGAATACTCATTCCCTAAAACATCTTTTTTTAGACGAAGTTCTAAGCAACTGCCCACACTCAGATGTAAGGCAGATGACTGTGCAGCTCTTAGATCTACTGAAGAGGAGTTCCAGCTCCTGAGCTCCCCATGGATCAGCTGCTAAGGCCTCTGTTTGAATGGTATCACAGTTCAACCCCCCCGCCCCCACTGCTCTATTGCAATTTTCTCACTGCCTTACAACATCGTTCCTGAGAACACACCCCGATATACCTCATGTATGTAAAACTCTCTGAGATTCTGTTTCTCAGGAAATTTGACATAAGACAAGTACCTACTTCATGATCACACAGTGATGACTTTCAGCTCCAGAAATCAAACGCTGGCGAGACTGACTGCAGTACACTCTTAACTGCTTAACAACTACCTCATTATATAAACACTGTTACTTGGTATCTCCAATTCCTACCAGGAAAAAAAAAATAATGATGACCAGTGTCTCAGTGAGGCAGGCAATTTAGATTTTTTCTTTGGCCCGATGTCCAGCCAAAAGCTTTGGTCACTAATGATTAAAGGAACAATTGTAACCTATAGTCTGAGTAAGTGACCAGAAGCCATTTTGAGTGGCAAATTTCTCATTCTGCAAAACTCTGAAATAATCACAAAGAAAGAAAGTATTTTGCTCTGGGAGTCAACTTCGACATTTCACCTCATTAGCACAGCACTTTTCCTTGATTTCCCCTTTTAACTGTATTCTGAGTGCCAGCTGCCAGATCTATGCTGATTTTTCTGCAAAGACAAAAGAGGTTGTGATCTTGTAGACCCTGATGGTCTATTAAACCAGCAGCTAGGCCTTTGCAAGGCCTCATGCAGAATGCTCGCTTTATTTCTCTCGACTAAAAAGAAAACATTTCCTATATTTAAGTCACAAGGGATTGGGATTTTCACATTTACTTTCCACAAAACCATAAAGAAGAATTGTTAAAATGCAAAATTGTTAAAATGCAAAGAAGAATTGTTAAAAGCTACTTAACAGAGCTTTCTTATTTTATTTTTATTATAGCATTTATCACTATTTTTCAAATTTATTTGTTAATATGTTTATTGTCTTTCTTGCTCCATTAATGTAAATTTCGTGAGAATAAGGATATATACCATCTTTTAAAGCTGCTAAAACAGTGCATGGCACACAGGTGATACTCAATAAATGCTTATTTAATAAATACATATCCCAGAAAAAAAAGGATAGATCATAAATTAAAATGGATCTACATTCTGAAAAGCTCTTTAGAAGTTTGAAGCAAAAGCCTTTGCCTTCTTATTTATTTTTTAGTCTATAAATTTTTCTTAATTCCTTATTCTTCACAAAGCACTGTGCAAAGCACTAGATTTGAAATGGCAAGTGAAATGGATATAATGCCCGTCCTGAAAATCGCTATAGAACAAAAACTAGTGTATTCTGTAAACCACATTTGTGCTAAATTATTAGGATATAGGTGGAAATTTTTTTATTTCTTTTTTTATATATAATTTTTCCTTTTATTTCCTCATATTATGGGGATACAAATATTGTTAGGGTTACATATATTGCCCCTGCCACCCCTCCCCCACCCCGCCATCCCAGCGCTTCAAGCGTGTCCAACCCCCAGGTGGTGCAAACTTCACCCTTTATGTAAGTACACACCCTTCCCCTCCTCCCCTGTCCCACCTGCCCACTTCCCCATAACAGTTTTTTTTAAGACATTTTGTTTACATTGTATATCATTGCCTCTCCCTAAAAAGGGTTAGAGGTAATTCCTCCCCCCAACAATGCTCGCCACATCCCTAAGATGTGAGTCTCCCCCCCCAAATCCCTGGTGAACACTACCATAATTTGAGCACCATAGTTTTAATCAGTCAGTACTAATTTGATGGCGAGTAGATGTGTAGCCCATTTTCCAGATCTTGTGTTGCCTCGCTTTGTATAACAGGCTTAAACTTACTCTAGTATAGCATAAATGGTGCTAGCTCACTGTCGTTTCTTAGAATTGAGTAATATTCCATTGTGAGCATATACCACATTTTAGTTATCCACTCATGAATCGACCGGCACTTGGGTTGTTTCCATGACCATGCAATAGTGAATTGTGTTGCCATAAACATTCGGGTGCAGATCTTTATAATAGAGTGACTTATGTTCTTTTGGGTAGATGCCCAACAATGCTATTGCTGGGTCGAATGGTATTTCTATTTCTAGCTGTTTGAGGTATCTCCAAATTCTTTTCCACAATGGTTGCACTAATTTGAAGTCCCACCAGCAGTGTAAGAGTGTTCCTGTCTCTCCACATTCTCGCCAGCATTTGTTGTTTTGGGATTTCTTGATACAGCCATTCTCACTGGGGTTAGGTGGTATCTCATTGTGGTTTTGATTTGCATTAGATCTGAGATAAAAGAAATGAAACCATCTGTATACGGTAACCTAATCTTTGATAAAGCAGACAAAAATATACTATGGGGAAAAGATTCTGTCTTCAATAAATGGTGCTGGGAAAGCTGCTTAGCAACATGCAGAAGAGCAAATCAGGATCCCAACCTCTCACCTCTCACAAAAATTCATTCAAGATGGATAACAGACTTAAACCTAAGGCATGAAACCTTAAGAATCCTAGAAGAAGATGTTGAGAAAACCCTATCAGATATTGGTCTAGGCAAAGAATTTTTGAGGAAGACCCCCAAGGCAATCGCCGCCACATCAAAAATAAACAAATGGGATCTGATCAAATTACAAAGTTTCTGCACAGCCAAGGAAACTATCATTAGAGCAAATAGACAACCCACAGAGTGGGAGAAAATATTCACTCTCTATACTTCTGAAGGTCTAATAACAAGAATCTATCTAGAACCTAAGAGAATAAACAAGAAAAAATCAACCCCATCAAGAAATGGGCAATGGAAATGAACAGCAACTTTTCCAAAGAAGACAGAATAATAGCCTGCAAACATATTAAAAAATGCTCAGCATCTCTAATCATTAGGGAAATTTTAATGGATACTATATCAACACTTTTAGGTAACACTTGATTATATGACAAATAAAGCTCAACATGTGTTGAGGGAATGCAACATGCTAGCCATTATGTTAAGACTTCTATAAAGCATTAGAAAAATTAAAAATATGCTATGTGACACAGATCTTATTTATCTCCATTTTTCCAAAAAAAATTAGAGGTGCATATAATATAATGGAAGTGACTTGCTTATTCTCATATAGGAAGTCTCTGAAACAGAATTGGAATCCTAGAACCCAGGACTGACTCTAAAACTCATGAATTTCCCAGCCACTTTCAACCTAGAGAAGGAATTTAAACCTAGAAAAAAGGGACAAATTGGGAAATTCAGTTTTTGAAAAAGCCATTGAAATAAAGATGTTAATATACACTTAATCATCTTTCAATGGAAAAACAATCTTTTTAATTTTTGTACCACAAATTTTCATGAAACCCTTAGTAGTGACTGGTACTTTGAAATAATTACTGCCCTCTGATGGTTTGGATATTTCTTTAGGTCCTAAGTTTTGTCAGATATTACATTAATATAGTATGAAGTAAACAGATATTCCACAGATAAAGAGCTATGTCATGATATACCAAGGGCAGGGGGGTGGTCAATAAGCAATGTGAAGGTGCTCAATGCCATTAGTCACCAGGAAAAGGCAAGTGAAAGTCAAATTGTCCAAACAATGAAATACTACCCATTATGAAAAGGAGTGAACCACTGATAGATGAAACATGGAGGAATCTCAAAAGCATTATGAAAGACACAAAATACTGCATACAATATCATTCCATTTAAGCAAAGTTCTACAACAAGCTAAATTAATCTATCATGAAAATTGTCAGAGCAGTGATTTCCATGGAAGGATGAGTGGAGGATGGATTGAGAAATAACTTCTGGTCCATCTCAGGTTCCCCACAAGGATAATATTCTGTGTCTTGAAAGGAGGTTTTGTTACATTGGTGTGTGCACTTGTCAGAACTCATGAAATGATACACTTAAAATTTGTTCATTTCAGAGTAGGTAAATATTACCTAGAAAAAGTAAGCAAATATTGACCTCTAGTTAATAATATACATACTGAATATTTAGGGCTAAAGTGCACTCATGAACTCCTTCAAAGAATAAGATAGACTGATGGCCAGGCATGGTGATTCATGCCTATAATTCTAATATGGGGAGCCTGAGGAAGGAAGATCGCTCAAGGCCAGGAGTTCAAGACCAGCCTGAGCAACATAACAAGACTCTGTCTCTACAAAAATTTTAAAAGTTAGCC
>VSMD01122437.1:0-65275 GCA_008750895.1 Mirza zaza
CCACCCACCGCCCCCTCTTCTCCTCCTATTAAAGGCAGAGAGTGAACAGGAACAAGAGGCCTTTCAGGGTCTTGGGGAGGGAGGAGTCGCGGAAAGTTATTAAACACTTTAATAATGCGGAGAGCTGTGGCTTCAGCTCGGGTTTGTGGGGGCTTTGATCAAACCCAGCCTCACAGCGGGGCCTGCTTCCCCGGGGGAGACCAGGGAAGAAAGCTGCAAGGCAAGGCAAGGCTGGCAGAGACCAGCCTCGGATTTCAAAGCTGCCAGAGAATGCCTCTAACCGGCTGTGGTTCTAGTTTTCTTTCAAATGGCTTGAGGGCAAGGCCCGGCCATCTCTTTGCCACTTGGGCTTGTCACCAAACTCAGACTAGAAGCAGACTGGAACTCAGACTGGTGTGTGTGTGTGTGTGTGTGTGGGTGTGTGTAGGCATGCACGCACACACACATGTGGGCAGGCATAGGCCAAAACCTAATGGTGGGTGTAAATTGTGATAGTTACATAAAGACAAGCCTGTCCCTGCACACACAAAAGCAAAATCTAGGCCACAAAGGGCGGTCACCAAGGCCTGATGTTCAGAGTTGGGAAAATTGACACCTGATCACCACAGCCACTCAGCTTAACAAACTTAGCATCTTTGAGCCTCAGTTTCCCCATCTGTAGCCTTATATCCCTTCCCCATGGGAGCCTCCCCAACCACTCACAATAGCTGAGATTCCCCAGTTAGAATCCCGTGCTTCCCTTTAAATGGCATTTGTCAAAAAAAGAAAAAAATTATCTAAAACATGTGGGTGAAAACTGTTAATCAAGTGTGTTTCTACTCCCTCCCCTACAAGTTGGACACCAACTGTATACCTAGGTTGCTTAAAGGGATTTCACTATTATATAAAATCAATAAAACAAAAATGGTAGTTGTATATATGCAACATTGTGTACAGAGAGGATACTGAAAAGTATTAAAGAAACATTCTCGTCTTCCTTTACCTTTTGTCCCCTAATACCTAGTCTACTTTTTAAATTTTCAGAATCCATTGCTCTTTGAATTGATAATTCCAATTTTCACATTATTGTTATTGGAAAATCATATCTAATAAAGGTTTTAGTTATTCCCCCCCAAAAAAAATAAAAATAAATGGCATTTGTCACTCAGGCCTTGCCTTCCCCACGGCCACCTCCCCCAAGCAGCGCCAAGGCTTGTGGGCCCGGCACCCACATGGGTCCAGCCCTCAGTAAATGTTGGATATTTGAGTGAGTTCATGATCTCCACAAGCTATTCTTATTAACAATTCAATTTTCAGCTGGAGTATCTAGAAAGTCTATTTTAATGAACTGGTAACAATAGCAAGCGATCGGCGCTCAGTGTGGCAACTCGGGCATCTGCTGTCATGCCCCGTCCTTATCAGAACTGGGACCCGTAATATTTGCAGGGCCAGGAGACAGAATGTAGACGGAGATCCCCAGCCCACACTGGCTCCACCCCACGCTCATGCCTGCAGTCTACCTCCTCCCCAACCCCCCAAATGTCCATCCCCTGAGCCATCCTTGGCCTAGAGCTGCACTTGTGGTGATGTGGTCAGACTTCAGGGGGACAGACCCCAGGAAAAGACCCGCTCAGTCCCTGGAAGTATGATCAGGACTGTTGGGCAGGGAATTTGGGGATCCTGGATTCCAACATTTGATCTAGAAGGAGAGACCAGAAGCTAGGAGTGGGCATGGCCTCTTTGGCCTGTGGACTCCTTCTCCCCAGGGTGGAGCATGGCCAGAGGTGGCCCTTGCCCCCTTGCCCAGGTCTAGAGGTGGTGCAGACCGGAGCGCAGAGAAGGCACCATCCCATCCGCACCTGTCAGTCTAAGCACAGGCTGCAGAGCCCAGCGTCCTCCTATTGGCGGTCACCCCTTTAGGTCGAGCCTCACCCCACAGAACTTCTCTTTGCAAATGCAACTCTCTCCTTCTTCCTTGCCCACCCCTGCCACCCACGCTGGGAGGGCAGAGCCTCATCCCCACACCACGGCAGCCCAGGACGCCAGGCCTGCTTCTTGTCTGGTGTCAAGGATGGAGCCCAGGCGGAGGGGAGGTACGGTAAAAGGAGAAAACGTGGTTCTTGCTTAGCATCGTTCTTAGCTCTGAGTGGAGCATTTCAGGAATGGCTTGGGGGCCAGTGGGAGGAAGTGTGCCTGAGCAAACGAGTCATGGAATTTCGGAGCACCTTTCGGTGGGAGCAGAGTAGCAAGCCAGGTAGGGGTAGCGGCTTTGCAGCTCAGATCCCACAGCCTGCAGGTGTGGAGGTCGTGAAGATACATGCGTTTTAAATGTATATATCTGGGCATATCTAAGTATGCCTAGCACCTAACCTGGCACATAGGAAGGACTCAAAAATGCCCACTAACTAGAAAGCCGCATAAATGCGAGCATGCAGCCTGCAGCTGGCTTCTGGTGTTCCTGACCTGCAGCTGACCGTGTGTTCCTTCCAGAGGGGCTTATTCCAAACCAGCCTGGCATCTGCACATGTGGGACCCTCAGTCACAACCCAGCCTCCTGTGGTAAAGATAAAAGGCTATTTTAGATTTCCCATAAATTGCACTTAGGCTCTGGATCAAAAGGCCCCACTGGGACAGTAGTTCTAAACCTTAGTTCTCACAGTGAGGAGTTCCCTGGGCCAGGGCAGGTGACACTGGCAGAAAAAGCCAAAGAGCCTCCCCTACTGACTGCCTGTGGGGTCACTTGGGCAGACACGATGGACCCTTGTCCCCCAGGGGCTTATTCCAAGGGGTTGGTCATCCTGTGGCCCATGTGAAGGAAAGGAGGGTATCTGAAGGCCAGCACACCCACGGCAGGGAGCAAAGGCAGCCAGGGAGGACATGGTCACAACTGGCCTGGGGCAGTCCTCTACTTGCAAACCTCAGAAGAGAACCGCTCAGGCCACTTGGAGAGGCAGGGCCCTTGCTGGTGGGATGGCGGGAAGCTCACAGAAGGGCCTGCGGCGGGGGAACCAGCCTGGGAAATGGAGCAAGGGCCAGGCCAGGCTGGTCCTGCACTGACCACACCCCACAGCCTCCTACTTCTCGCTTGGCTGCAGCCGCAAAGCCCTAGGGCGGTGGTGGGCAGCTCAGGTGGGGCCTGGGTCTGCCCCCAGCGGGACGAGCAGCACCTCTCTTGCAAGCTCCTCCAAGCCCACACGCAGAGGGAGGCCCTGGGGTGCAGCAGGCAAGAAGAGTGTGTCCTGGGCAGCTAGGAAAGTGGCGTGGGCAGGACTCAGGGCCTCTCGCTGGGGGCTCGGGGCCTTGCCATTGACGACAAATTGAATAAAAATCATGCGCACCTCCTCCTTTATGGTCTTATGGGCAAACGACATGCAATTTGCCCACCTGTTGTTTTGGGACTGTTCACAGGGTGCTTGCATCTAACAGAACACACCGACTTGGTGAGGAGTCTCCCAGATCTGTGGTCATCATTATTTCACCCTCTCCAAGCCTTTTTTCAACTTCTCTTTCCCCTGGAAAGTGGGAATGAATCAGGCAGGTGGGTGATGGGATTTTTATCAATCCAAGTAGGCAAAAACAACCCCCCAAAACTATGAAGTCCAAGCAGCATTCAAAGCCCAGGTACCCAGGGCGTTCCCTTACTGTAGACCAGCACCCGGGCTCCAATTGCTGCTGGCGAGAGCAGGAGAGGCTGATGTTTTAGAATGATTTCCATGTGAAATGGTTAATGCTTGTAAAACTACATGGCCCTTAGATTTAGAGCCTTAAGTGAACTAAACATGAACTTTCTGGAGCCACCCTTTGCTGTCCAGACCACGCAGCGAGCACAGGACCCCACCGCTGAGCTGGGGCATGCGGGGCAGGGCCGTGTGCCAGGCGACAGGAAGGAGAAGCAGCGGGACGGTAGGAGTCTGCGGCCCCGAGAAGCTCTGCTCTGGGAATTAATTGAGCCGTGGCTTTCACGTCGTCTGTCCAGTGGGGGCGCAGAGCCCCTGTCTCTCCATCAGGCCAGGAGTTCCGTCAGAACAGTGCTGGGCAGCGCTGCGGGCCGAGGGCCACAGGCACACTGTGTTGACAGCCCTCAGGCCTGAGAGGAGAATGGGATGGAAGTAACTGCGGTTAGTTCTGGGGCTGTTTAGGGAATTAAATGAGATACAGTCTGAGATACAGCACCTGCCACAGGCTCAGAGTAGAGAAAGCCCCCGGTGATCCCAGCTGAATGGAAAGGTGAGGCAGAGGAGGGAAGCAAAGAGCTGGCGGGGCCCGTGCGAGTGAGAATGTCCCAGATCCTACCGGACTTGCCAGCTGCTGCCTGAAATTCCACCATGAAAGCATCTTCCCTTTAGCCTGCAGCGTTGATCCCAATTAAAATGCTAATTATCTCCAAGGGTTCTACTTTTTAATTTTTTTTTTTTTTTGCTAGTCTGTCATTGACCCCCGAGTGTGACAGAGGGATCCGCCACATCTCGTGGGTAGAGGACAGAGAGACTGGCCCATCCCCCCACACACCCATGTCTGCGGTCTTGTCTCCATCCTCTCCCGTGTGGTCCCTGCACCGTCAGGGTGCCCTTCTCTCAGCCACCTGCCTCCCCCACGCCCCTTCCAGCTGCCGTGCCTTCTCGCTCCTGCCTCCTGCCGGGAACGCGTCCCACCCCGCTCTGCCCCACCTCCACACCCGGCTGGAACCCACCTGCTGCAGCTGACACCGCGTTCGCTCCCAGCTCCTCCAGGGCAGCCAGGCCCACGCGCTTTAGCGCGTACTGAGAGACGCAAGTGTGCGGAGCGAGGGCCTGCCAGGAGAGCCTACGTGTGGATGGCAGCTCCCGGTTCCCAGAGTTCGTCCGCAGACCGCGAGGTCACCGGGCCAGTGCAATGAGAGAGAGCAGGGCCCTTGGGACTGAGCAGACATGGGCTGGCATCCCAGTCCCACCGCCGGGACCGCAGCATTCATCAGTGTCTCTAAGCCTCGCGTCCTCCTCTGCGGAATGGAGGGTCAGCACGGCGACAGTGTGAGGGTGTGGGTGAAGAGCCTGGCATGGAAAAGGGACCCAGAAATACTCGCTGCAGCCTCTGTCTCATTTTTCCTCTCTTCTCTTGATTTTCTAGTCACCGTCTGAAGTAGCCTGTTATCATCCCCATTGGACAGGTAGATAAACTGAGGCCCACAGAGGCAAGGAGACGTGTGCCCCAGACAGCTCCTCCCCAGGGAGCACTGGCCAGCTGGGGCAGGGCTTGTGGGGCGACAAGGAAGGAGAAGCAGCTGGAGGGTACAAATCAGCAGCCAGAGGAGAAGCCCTGCTCTGGGAATTAATTAAAGTGTGGCTTTCACATCCTCTCTCTAACAAGGCCCTCTGTCTCCGGCAGTTTTGCTGGAGTCAAGTTAATCTCGGTTTCTCCCTGCACTTCAGCTGTCGATGCTGAGGCGATTAGAAGTGAGCAGCTGCCACCTCCCAGGGGACGGAGCGCGGGGCAGAATGAGGTCAGCTCGGCAAGGTCTGTGCTCCTTTTGCAGGTGGGAAACAGGCCGGAAGGGACTGGCCAGAGGCTTCTTTGCGAAGACCCCACATACCCACTAGCCCAGAACTGACCTGGGCAGGTGACACAGGGGAAAGCGGAACAAAGGGTGTGCTAGCCCTCAGACCTTCACCTGGGGCCCAGCTCTCTGCTAGGCCTGGGGGCCCAGGCGGGGGTCCTAGCCCAGGCAGGGGGAGAGGAGGAGGCTTTCTTGAGCAAGTGCTGCTCCTTGCTGAGTTTCGGAGGACGAGTAGCTTATTAGCTAGTGATTTTCAACCTGGACACTTGTGACATTCTGGGCTGGATAATTCTTTATGGTTGGGACCACCCTGTGCATTGTAGCATGTTTAGCAGTGTCCCTGGTTTCTGCCCCCTAGATGCCAGTAGCACCGCAGTCCCACCAGTCGTGACAACCAAAAGCATCTCCGGACATTACCAAATGTCCCCGGGGGAGCACAATTACCTCCCATTGAGAGCCCCTAGGCCAAGCAAGGAGGGGCATCCAGGTCGAGGACATCCCGTGAGACACATCCCGTGAGGCCTGGTGCTGTCAGGGAGTCACACAGTTTCCCACGACAGAGTGAGGCATGCCTTCAAGGCTGTGGGCGTAGACACAGAGGAGGCTGCAGGCATCCTCAGGGCCCTAATGCATTGCACTGTGTGCTCAGCTCAGCCTTCTGTAAATTGTTCTGGACGTTATTGTTCTGCTGATCTGACCCCTTCAGCTGACAGCGGGTTTCTTGTCTCATCCACCTGTGTGTTGAAGCCTCAGCAAATACCCGAGGGTGGAGCCTTTGGGGGACTCTGCAGGGGCCGCGCACGGCAGGTGCAGCTTTGCCTTCAGAACAACGCACGTCCACCCAGATCACACTGCGTCCCCTTCCTGACTCCGCTGGTGTAAACTAAAAGGTGATGTGTCCGAGTGATGAAGCAAGACGGAAGGTAGGCCAGAGAGGGGCAGGGTGCAGGGGCAGGGTGCAGGGGCATTTTACAGCTACTCAGGCCCAAGGAAGCTGATTGATTCCACTTGATGGGTACATTAGATTCCCTCCTCAATTAAAACATCCAGTAGAAAAGTCACCTGTGCTAGATCCATCAGGGAGACAGATGTTTTTAAACTTGGTTAGCCAATGGGGTTCTTTAATTGATGCCTATCTGAGTGCATATAAAATAATATTCACTTTGTGAGGGATCAGTTTGTCTACAATGTTTCCAGCCAAAAACACTGCATGAGGCAAGTCACCCCATGTTGGTCTGTACCTAATTCCCAACCCAAATACACTTGACTATTTCGGTCTAGACCACACTTGATTATCACAAACAGCCACCAAATCCCTCTCCTCTCCTATTTACGGATGGAAACAGCTGCTGTATTTGCATGCCCTGCTCCTTAATATAAACACGGCTCTGATTTCCTAACTTTCTTTGGGGAATTCCTCCTAGGCGTCCATGTTTATTTATGAAGCTGGTTTGGAAATAGAGCAGACACTGCTGTAATTCTGGGGGTTTAGCTGAGGTCGGTGGTGGGGTGCTGGTGTTACCCGGGTGAAGGAGGAGTGGGAGGCGAGGTGGGTAGCGCCCACACCTGTAGCCCTCCCTGAGGCATCAAGCCTGGCCCCAACCGCAGACTCGGATCAGATTTCCCTTTAAAAGGGCCCACATGTTATCTTTTGGTTGCTTCATTTTGCTTTGGCTGCCAGGAAGCTCAGAGGTAAATCAGATCTTATTCAAGGCACCTAAAATGTTCTTTCTTCCATTCATCTAAATGAACTGGGAAACCTCTTTGGGGTTTTATTTTGGGTTGTTCATATAATGTTTTAATATCGTGAACTGCCTTAAATACGTTTGGCAAGTAGGTGGGGTATAAGTCATGAACAAATAAACCTCAAATGCACCAAACATTTCCTCCCACCCATATGAAAATGCAGCTATCCTTTGTATTTTTTGCTGGAGGATTCACTCTGTATTAGAGAGCTGATTAAATACTCCCCAACAGTGTGAAGATTGGGAGTGTCAGCTCTGGAATGGACCTCAGGCCTCAGAAAAAGGAGGGGATTGACGTTATTAACCACCCAAGGTCCTTTGTCTATATATGCAACCCAGAGAGGAGGACACCAAGGTCTGGAGAAAAGGGAAAGGCTTTCCCAAGCCAACACTAGCGCCCGAGTCTCCCAGCTGTCCCCAGCCTGGTGCTCCTTGCATGACAGCCCTACCGTGTCTTTGCGGCTGATGAGACAATGCCAGCGAGTTAACAGTGACCTTCTCAAGCCAGTGTCTTGTTCCAAATGGGGAGGTTCTACTAATGGGATGCCAAAGGGAAGTCCAGGATTTCAGTGACTGTTCAGTCACTGTTTAGGTTCTGAGCTTATGGGAGGACCCTGACAGTGGTGTCTGGACAACTCCTTGTCAGCCTGTTTGACACTGGGCCTGGGTTTGGATGTGACAGAACAGGCTGGGGGAGAACAGGCCTGGACATTTAACCCAGCAAGAGCCTTTAAAGTGCAGCACAGGTCAAGGGTCAAGCCCAAAGAAGACAACCATGGCTTCTCAGGTTGGAGCATCTGGTCCTACCTTCTGTGTGACGCCTGGATTTCCTGCAGCAGTTTGGCCGCGTGTTTGTCTGGCCTCACCTTGACTGTCTCCAGGGATGGAGAATTCACTGCCTGCAAAGAGTCTCGAGCCATCTGAGATAGGAAGAGCAGGTGGTGAATGTCTTGACTCGCAGGGTCCTGGGTCCCAGGGGTCAGAGAGATGTGGTGATGTGATTCTAGAAGGAAGGGAGCTCCCCTACCTGTCTTCTGGGGCCTTGCAGGTTCCACAGGTCCTGGCTAGAGCCTGAAGGATGCCCAGAGGTAGGGAATGGTCCTCCTGACTGAGGCAGCCGTTGGTGCTTCCCTCACGTCTCTCAGGAGTCACTGTGCAATGCCGGGGACAAGAGTGGGGCGCGAGGGCCGTAGCCAGGAAGATCCAAGCTACAGGCTGGAAAATAAAGCTGCTTTCTACCCTGGACGTCTTCACTGTGAGAGGTGGATCTGGAATTAGGTTTGGGAGGGGCGAGGCACAGGCCCTGACTGGTGGTGGTTGTGCGTGGTCAATTTCAGGCTGCCAGCGCGAGGTCCCCTACGTGGAACTGCGGAGAGACACTAGCAGCCGTGCCGTCAGCGGGGCCAGCTGGCTCCAGCACATGCGTGGGTGACAGCGTGGCCCAGCCTTAGTCACAGCTCTGGCTCTAACCTGTCCCATTCCTCCGGGCATTGGCTTCCTCCTTTACAGGACAGAGTTAACAACAGCTGTCTCCACATCACCCCGCAGGCCTGGGGAGAAACCGGGTGAGAGAGCGCTTCTGTTTTTTAGAGAACTCTTTGAAAGGAATAAAAGAGCTTTAAACTATCACCAATTTTGATCTTCTGAGGCAAATAAAGAAAATGCACAAGGGGTAGGACTAACACGACAAAACAGAGAGAAAGGCCTGCCTTTAGCGTCCAAGTTTGTGATCGATGGGAAACCACAGGTCTTGGTTTCCCACCTGTGAAATGTGAGTCCCACCTCACACCCTGGCCAACTCCCAGGGTAGGAAACTGAGGGGTAGTAAAGAGAGTACACCTTTTCAGCCTACATACGGGAGAAGATGGCTGTATTGTTATGACAGAAGCAACAAAAAAGAGGGCCAGCCCAGCCATCAAAGGGACAATTTCCACTCCAGAAAACGAATCCCTAATTATTCCTTTCAGTTCTAAAGAGACAGGGGCCCAGAAGAGAAGCCGGCAGCTCATCCTTCATGTGACTATTTAAGCCTAAACCAGGAAGAGGAACAACGTACATACACGGACTGGAATTTGAATATCTAATTTGATGGGGCATATAAATTGGCAGTTATTCAAATGAGCACATTTGCATATATAGGGTTTAAGGCTACATGATAATTCCTTGATATTTTTTCCGAGGTGCAGCGCAAGGACTTTAGATCTTCCTCCTTCTTTGCAAGGGTTTTAGGAAGGGGCTGAAAAGGCAGCTGAATGGAGCTCAGGAAGCACCCCAGGGCACCGGGATTTGGGTGTGGGGCTGGCATGGCAGCCCCTCTCTGGAGCAGATAGGTGGCATCACAATCGCTTTCTGGTCTGTGTGTCTGATTGTGGCTTCCCAGAATGGCAGTGCCCATCCAGGGCCCCTCCTTGGCCCAGAAGGTGGCAGAAGCTGCAGGCTGTCTCCTCTGAGTCTTCGTAGAGTTGGGGCTGTCAAAGGGGGCCCCAGGACCAGCAGCATCAGTACTGCCTGCAGCCTTGTTAAAAAATGCAAATTCTTGGGCTCCTCCAGACCCCTGAGTCGGAAGCTAGGGGTGGGGCCTAGGCCTGTGTTTTAATGAGCCCACCAGGTGATTCTGACGCATGCGCAAGTTGGAAAACCACTGCACTAGAGCACTCCCAGACATGGAAATCTGTTTCGCACAGACGAGGGCCGTCCGGAAAGTATCCAGCCATTGTTAATACGAGAACCATTTGTGCGACACGGATGTAACCTGGCAGCCAAGGAGAGTGGGCTGGGAGGCGCGTATGTGAACAAGGACCATGTCACCGCACTCGTCAGCGGGCGCTAGATGCTGTTGAGTGAGCACGTGCGCTGCGTGGCCCATGCATTCGAAATGACTGCGCTAGGAGAGCAACGAATCTGCATCAGATTTTGCATTAAGCTTGAACATTCCATCACGGAAACTATTTGGACGATTGAGAAGGCTTTCGGGGACGATGCAATGAGTGCAGAATAAAAAAAGATGTGGCACAAATGCTTCAAAGACAGTTGAGAGTCTGTTGAAACCGATCCACGTTCTGGAAGGCCTCAACAAGCAGGACACCTGAGGCTGTTGAACGTGTACAGTCGGTGAGAGACGCTGGGAGAACTGTGTGAGGGCCCAAGTGCCTGCTTTGAAGGGGACTGAGGCGTCATTGTCCTATGTACAATGTTTCTTGTATCTTGTATCTTCTTCAGTAAATGTCTCTATTTTCATATTACATGGCTGGGTTCTTTCCGGTAGACCTTATATAGGGTTTAAATGTTTAAAGTTACACGATCATTTGGGTTTCTTCCCCAAGACCTATTCCAAGTTCTCATCCACTGCCCTTCAGGGAGAGTTTTGACTTCCACTGAGGGAGGAGGAAGGGTCCTGGGTTTCCTCCAGGAGGGGAGAGGAGGAGGAAACACTGTTCCTCCAGTGCGTGGCGGCCTGGGTGTCAGTGGGCCATGAGGGACCTGCCCAGTCCTGAGCCAGTGCTGCCCAGTGCAGGTTGGGCTGGCTGAGCCGGGGCAGGGCGTCTATCGGGATGGAGGAAGCAGCACTGCATCGTTGCTGAGAAGCCCTGAAGTTGCAGGAATTTCTCAGCCCTCTCTGTTGGTCCCAGCCCTGGCTTATGCCTTTTTCCTGATCAAAGCCTCTGCCTTCCATCACTCCACAGAGGTTCTAAGGCCCACCCAGTGCCAGGTGCCGGGCAGAGCCTAGGCGGAGTGGGACAGTTCTCAAGGAGTGTGCCGCCCAGCAGTGGGGCACCTGACAATGAGTGCTTTCAAGGAAGAGCCGAAGGCTATGGCAGGGAATGCACAGGGGGTCTTGGGACCCAGCCACAGGGAAATCCCACCTGGTCCAGAGGGCTGGGAATGCTTCCTAAGGATGGGGGCGGGCAGGAACAGCTGGTCAGGGCGGCCAGAGCTTCACATTGAAATAGGAGACAAAGCCCAAGAAGCAAGTGGGATTCTAGGGGCCACAGGAAGTCTCTGATCCACACTAAGCAGAGAAGGGAGATGATCAGCAGATGGGTCACCTGGGTTTAGAAGTCTTTTGAATGTTGAGGTGAGAGGGGAGGTGTGGCAATGGAGGTGCTTTCTCCCAGGCTTGGGCATCTGGGAAGCTGCACAGCATCTAGCAGGGCTAAAAAGCCCTGGGTTAGGATCAAGTTTGCGTTCCCAGATCTGTCTCCTAAGTCCAGGGTCCTGCCTTAACACCCTTAAAACCAGACTCGTGGCTGTGGTCCTGGTGCCCAGTGCAGGTGGCCGGGTGGGTTCACCCCCAGCGCGGGCTGGGTGTGCCAGGCAGGAAGGGTGGGCGGCCCGAAGACCAGCAACGGAGACTCAGGTCAGTCCAGGGAGGAAGTGGCAGCGGAAGAACTGACTCAACAGGATAGAAAAGGAAGATTTTTAGGGTCACCCTGGGGAGTCCCAGAGAGGAAAGATGGAGCCTGGACAGAGATCAGGATGGGGGAGCTGGGCTCCAGGTTCCCTGGGCTGGACCTGAGGTTGCTCATAGGCCCAGGAAGGCCATAGCCAGCCACTTGCTGGCTGCCTTGTGGCTGCGTCCTCCAGAGGGAACGAATGCTGTGCCCTTACTTGGTAGAAGGGGCAAAAGGGCAATAGAAAGGCCTAGCTACTAGTTCCCTCCAAGCTTTTATACGGCTGCTAATCCTATCCAGGAAGGTGGAACCCTCATGACTTAATCACCTCCTGAAGGCCCCATCTCTTGATATTATCACATGGGCAACTAAGTTTCAACACATGAATTTGGGGGGAGCATTCAGACCACAGCACTGGTATAGAACATCAGGTGGCCCCAGCTTTGGTCAGATGCCTGCCCACCCTGGGTCATCAGCAGAGACTGGGGGCAGGTCATCTGGGGTGCTTCGTCCAACCCTAGCTTTCCTTCCAGACGTGCGGAGATGGCTTCTCGCTCTCTCACTCTGGTCCCTGTATGAGCTGGCCACTTTAAGGAAAGGCTCTGGAGTTCTAGGTTAAGTGACTTCCGAACCATTTTTTACACTTGTTCCTACATTTATTTCCTTCTCCCAAAGACCAGAAAGTCCAGGACAAGCAGAACTGTCTTTGGCCTCAATGGCTCGTAATCTGGGTGGGGATGGTAGACACGCACTCCCATCACTCACAGTTAAACCTGACTGTGGTTTTGTGTGCTGCGTCATTTGCCCTGGTAGACCCCGAGTGTGAGAGACACCTGGGAAAGACGTGGCCAGCACAAGCGGAAGAGAGAAGTCCCCTGGACAAGGTCTGCATGCCAGAGATGGGAGCAAGAGCGAAAGTGAGAAATGCTGACTTTAGCCAAGGAGAACAAACCAGAGCTGATACAATTAAGAAAACTGGCTGAACACAGGGGTGTCTCGCAAATGACATGACAGAATTAATGTAAAATATAGCATTGGACTTGAATTTCCCAACAGCTGAAAGTCAACAGGCTTGATAGCACCAAAGCCAGAAGAGGCCCGAGGCCTCCATAGATAGCCAAGCCAACCTCAGAAAGTGTATTTCGCCCCATTCGTGTGCCACTGTATGGTCTTTGTCCTTAGAAGGAGTTTTAAAAAGCTGAATTGCAAAATAAGTAACATATGCAAATTATTTTAAAATATAATTAATTTCTGATTTATTTTTCTAAACAATCCAATTTATTTACAAAAATTTCCAATGAGTATATGTATATACTTGGTTATATTTTTTAGTTATTTTTCTGTATAGAAGAAAACTTAACTCTGTTTATCTGCCTATTTTACCATGTTGAAGCACCACTAATAACTTCCTGACTGACACCAGCAGATACCAGGAGGCAGAATAAGAATTCCCAGCATCCCAGCGGCCACAAAACGGCATAAACCTTGCAGAAGGAATGGTGTTCCCTTCTACACTGATTACATGAACACACACACACATTAAAATAATAATACGTGGTTCTGGTGAAGTTGTGGTAAAACACATATACTTAGCCAACTGGGTAGTCTGCAGAGAAATCTAGCAATGCATTTTCCCTTCAGTCCTGGTAATTTATCCTAAGGACAAATAATATCCCTATCACCACTAAAAGTTAACAGGTATCTACGATAAATAACTTTATTTATTAAAATGGCAAATTGGAGTGTGTATTTACCTAATTTTTAATTAAGGCCAAGCAGGAGGCATTATTTCCCTTTACTGGGGGAATGTGGAGTGTAGACAGTCAGGGACCTGGTGTGTCACCTGAATGCCAGCTCTGCAGCTGTGTGCTTGGTGCCTCACTCCCTGAGATCAGCATCCTGCCACCACCTGTTAGGTGGGTAGTATTGTCCCTTGCAGACGAGGACTCACTTTCCACCTTAGTGGGAGTGGCAGGACTGATTTCTAGCCCAGTGTTTTTCAAAGAGCTGCAAAGAGCTCCATTATTCTTGAAAACTCTGCCCTTGGCATTGAGACATCCCATCTGGGGCTCCACTCAGTTTCGAAAGGCAAGGATATAATATCGTTTGATATCTTATCTAAGTATATTTTACAAAGGGAAAAAAAATCCCAAGTTCAAACACATTAGGGTTTTTTTCCCCCATTCCCCCCCTTTTAGTAAGCACTTTATATTCTCTAAGAAGTTTGGACTCATTAATTAAAGCGGCGGTAATTATAACTCACTTGTATTTCTGCAGAGCCCTTCTGAGGAGCTGAGAGTCCTTTATAAATACTGGCTCATTAAGCGCCCCAGCAGCCCCGCAGGTAGGTAGGAGGCGGCTACTGTCCTCAGAGTCCAGGGCTCTGGAGCTGCCTGGGCTGGGGCCACAGGAGCTCTGGTGCAGAGGCCTGGGCTGCCTGAAGCCCTCTGTGGGGACAGCCAGTTGCCTGAGGCACCAGAGGCATGAACTGCATGCCCCAGCTCCACCCTTCCACTGAGGTTCTGCCTGGCTTCTGCAACATCTTTGCCCTCAGCCCTTGATGGAACCGGCCAGCCAGCCGTGTGCAGCACTCAGGTGATCTGGAGCAATGCGCCCTCTCCTGGGCTGCAGTTGTGGCTTGCTAGTGGCTTCCTGAATTGTTATCCGACAATCCTTGAAGGCACAGTTGGTCTTCCTCCCAGCTAAGAGCCTCCTGGGGGAGGCCATGCCTCTGGGAGCCTCAGGGACGAGCACAGTGTTCTGTATACAGTAGGGGGTCAAGAGATGTTGGCTGATGGGTTGACGGGGTCCTGTTTGGGTATTCCTTGGGTGTGCCCCCAGTGGAGACAGGCAGGGACATGCAGGAGGCCGCCGCCCCTCCCCCACAGCCACCTCACCTCGTCGGCCACCACTCACCACTTTAGTCGTGAGAACGAAAGGGCGTGCTCGGGTGCCTGGTGCTTAATACACATCGCTCTGCATTCCCCGCCCCAGGAGGAGAATGTGCGGTGCCTAGTTCATTGGTGGGGATGGGATGACTCCCGAATCTTGTTTTCAAAATGGTTATCACGTGATTCTGATGTGCAGCCAAATTTGGGGACCACCGGCCTACACCAGACTGTCCCGTAAGAGAGGAAACCAGGTTCCAGATGGTTGGGCCTGGAGGATTCTCTGTCTAAAGTTAACATCGTGAGTAAGGGTTGTAGCCAAGTGAGACCACAGTGAAAACCTGGGGTCGGCAGGGAATTTCCATGTCACCCAAAGAACAACACGCTCAAATCCCACCAAATCTTTGACAAACCTGACCTTTCTTTTTCTTTTTAAAATCCTATTCGTGTAACATATGATTGCATCTCATTATAAAACAGTGACCACAGGTAAAGCAGAATCCCCTTGACATGCATCCTGGGCTCCCTCCCCACTGCTGTCAGGTCTTCTATGCAGCCTTTCAGAACTTCTTCTGTGTGTTCAATTATTTTTTATTTTATTTTTAGGGTCCACAGAGGGCTTTACAAAGATTGTGTTACACAATTTAATATTAAACCGTCCTTGTCTATATTAGATAATGGATAAAATCATCGAGTGGGGCAGGATTTTTACTCAGTCACAGCCACAGGTATGGCCCAAGTTGACACTATTTGAGAAATGTTGCTGAACCTCTATTTAGGTCCAGGCATTGGACATTAGTCAAAACCTCCTGAGTTATGCTAAACTCAGTTTCCTAGGTTCCTGCCTGTATTTTTCCATCTGTGTTTCTCTATCTCCATCAGGATGTACTGAGAGTCCATGTCAATTTCTTTACTGAAATTAGATCCATTACATTTATTGTGTTTCTTCGACCACCTGTCCAGCAACCTTGTCAAAGGGGGCTTATTTTGACATATGCTTATTTGGATTTACCTATTATTTATAAAGCCACCTTGGCTCCTGATGAGCACTATCCCATTTTCTAATTGCTGATAAGCTGTGGCTTTAATCACTTATGCTACAATTCCGCCCTAGATCAACATCAAGATCACAAGCACATGATATTTCCATAGACATTCAGCTTTTCCCATCAAGACTGAGTGGGTTCAGGACAGCCTGGGCTCCCCAACCACTCCCTCCATCACAGCTGTACTGCTAACCAATAGTACTTTTTCCTTTTAGCCCAAAGCTAACTTTCCTGACCTGAGGAAAAAATAGCAGTGAACACGTCTGTTTCCTCTTTATCCTCAGACATCAGTGGAAGGCAGAGTGGGAAGCTATGGGCCTTAGGAGTCAGACACACCCTGGTTCAAGTCCCAGCTCTACCACTGGCCCCCCTCTAAGACCTGGGGCAAGTTGCAACCTTGCTAATCCTTGCCGTATAATTTCTGAAACATGGGAAGAGTTGGCTTAAGATTAAGGATAATGTGCTTGCTCAATGAATGATAGTTACAATAACCATTATCATACCAAGTGGCTCAAACAACCCTCTCTTGTAGCCAAGAAGGAAGGCTTCTTTTCTAAGTCAAGTCATTCACCAAAGCAATCAGCTGTTGCCTGCCTAGGTCCTCACCACCCTCTGCGAACGCTGATGTGACTGACAGAAAACAGAGATGGGGTTCTTCTGAGCTCCTGTGATAAACACCAAGAGAATAAGGTAATTCAGGGCATGTCAGGGCAAAGGGTAATTATCCTCCCGAGTCCCTTTGTGGAAGATGCTCTCCTGGTCCCTGGAGAGGGATGCTGTGGTGGTCCTGTGTGCCTTGCTGAACCCCATCTTCTTCCTGTCCTCCATAAAGAATATCCTGGCCACAGCTCACCCAAAATACTGCTCTCATTCATGGACTTGGTGAGATCTTTGCTCTCACTACTTGGTCAAATTCCCACAAATGAGGTAATTGAGGCTCAAGAGGAGAGGTAACTTGATCAAGGTCCTCCAAAAATTTGGTTGTGGACCTGGGACCAGGAGCTAGTAATTCTGGGGCACCAGCTCTTCCTCCAGGCTCAACCCCTCTGATGCAGTCTCTGTGTAGCTCACAGGGAGCTTTCCTTAATCCCAGAGCACAACAATTTCCATCACTTACCTCTGCTCCTCCTTCATGTCCCAAAAGTAGGCTAGAGGGCTTGCCTATGCATCAAGAATCCTATCTCTGCTGTGTGACCTTGGGCAAGTCACTCTCCCTCTCTGGGCCTCTGTACAATGTGGAGGTTAGAATTCCTGATATCTAAAGTCACTTGCCACTCTAATCATCTCAGACTGTGTGTCTAAGGTCCACATCTGTATCACTCCACCCTCGGAACTGGACCGTCCACAGGCTCACTCCAGCAGGAAGTGACAGATGAGAGTTCCCTTTCACTCTTGCGTGCAGGCTTCATGGCCCAACCACTGAGCCTGAGCGACACAGGGCAGACAGAGGCCCATTACTACAATGATGTGTGCACCGTGAACTTACACAGTCAACTCAGCACACCCTCTCCCATGCAGAGTTTAGTTGGAAAGACCGCAGTCTGGCTGGAGACCCCTGAACGCACGCCCCGTCCTGAATGTTCCCGCCAGATCCACCTGGGCTCCTGCTGGGGACCCTCGAGAAGGCCACTCTAGAGCTGGGCTCCCTTGGCATGGCTCGCATGGTCATTAGCGGTTAGAATAGACTCCGGCAGCCCCCAACCCACAACGCCCATGCACACACACGCGCCACCTCCGCAGCTTCCACCTCCCACCCCCCAGTGTCGGCCTTTGGGAAAAGAGCTGCAGCAGCTCCCTCTTGGACCCGAGTGACTCCCTGCCCATGCAGCCACATGCAACAGCCCCTCCCCTGCCCCCCTGGGGCCACGCCTGCAGAAGGATGATAAGGGGATGGATTCTCCAGCGACACCAGAGGCGCAGTGCAAAGATCCAGCACATTTAGCTGTGTTTACCTGCAATCATCAGCTTCTCAAAGACATGTCGCTGGGGCAGCTCTTGCTACACTGATTATGCTGCCTCATATTTTTGGCCCCCGGGGGCAGGCGGCTCTGATTAATATTTCACAGCACCGTTTTTTTCCATATTCCTTTCTTCGTGCTGTTGCTTTTCTCTCTTTTTATTTTTTTTTTTCCTCCTCCTGAGCTCCCGAGAGCCTGATAGAGAAACACGGAATATTTTACCGTCTCTTGTGTCTGCCTGCTCCAGTAATCAGCGGACTCAATCATGCTGGCAGTGTTTTTATGAATTAATAACAGGCACTTTGGAGGGCTAGCGGGAGAGGCAGGAAATGCAATCTATGGCAGCTTAATGAGCGCCGTGGGGAACAGCTACCTCTCCGCCTCTAACCCTGCCACGCTGCGCTCTAAATCATTGTTTCTGGGATCACCCACTTCCAGACCGGCTTGTACAGCTTACGTGGGCTCCTGAGGGCCCCTGTGTCCCTGCCAGGCCCTCCCAGGTGTGGGGATCTAGAAGGGACAGCCTCAATACATTGCCACTTTAATTCAAAAGAAGAAAGGGAGAGAGGAAATCGGGTTTGGCTGGACGAATGGCCCTGTCCTCTTGTGCACTTTGGATCTGCTTCTCTTTAATAAACTGGGTAAGGAGGGACAGGAGTGGTGCAGGGAGATCAGTGGGTGACCCAGGCAGACCCCCGGAGGGAGGTCCACAATCCAGAGTAGGGTCCTGCACTGGGGTCTTGCTCTTGCAGGTCCAGGAATGTGTTCCTCGAGGCGTACTCCATAGTGATTCGATTCTGAAGGACTCATTCTTGCCACCTAAAATCCCAAGCATTCACAACCGTATGTTGTGAAATGCCACTTTTTAAAAAAAATTCCCACTTCATCATGGTCTGACACACAGTCCCACTGTGTGTGACCAACACCCAGTGCACACCCTTGAAACTCACCACTTGAGTTGAACAACCCTCAAGTCCTGGTGGACGAGACAAGACCAGTCCACCAGCCATTGATCATGCTACATTGATTTTGCTGTGATCAATGTGTGTGGGTGTTAGGGCAATGCCAAGTGACCACAAGTCTAAACATTTCCTTGCTTTCTGGTAACAAAGCAATCACAGACAGGCTCCGGTACATGTACCACACTTTGAGCAGTTCTGGACTAAACCTGAATATTACCTTCTTTATTTGCAAAGGGAAATATGATATAATCACCAAGTAAACCAGCACTGTGTGGCCAGGGTCAGTGCAATCTTTACCAGAAGGACAGTGAGTAATCAGACTCTAATCAGGAAGTTTTATTAGAAGCAAGGCACACGTTAATTTTTCTTTTCTTTTTTCTTTTTCTTTCAGTAAATGTCATATCTACACAAAAGTAGAAAGCATAATATAACAAGCCTTAGGTACCCATTACTGAGTTTCAGTCATTAAGTTGAATGTTTATGACACTGTGTCTTTGAGCACAGGTGACCACACCTTCCCTGCAAGGGCAGGCTCCACCCCTGCCAGGTGCCACGTGCCCAGGAGGCTGTGAGATCAAGTTTGTCTGGCCTCCCTTTTTAGAGACACTGTGCAGCTCACCCCTTGCAGGCATCACACCCTCTCCAGTCCTTCTCCTCGAGGGAAACCCCAGCATCCAGGCGGGAGATGTTCCTCAATCACACATTCGAAGATAATCACTTGGATTCCCCTTGGGACAGAAGGCTGGTCTCATCCATGACAATCTTATTCTTCCTAATTTCATTCTCATGTGCTAACTTCCAGGACCCAGAAGTGCAAGAAGACAAGAATTTGGGAGGTACAGTGTATTTGGACTTGGGGTTTAAAGATGCTGGCATGAGACCCACAGACTTTCCAAATGCAGCTATGTATTACAAGCCGTGGGGAAACTGTCAAACCTCTTCCTCCGCTCCTTGTTCCAGGCACTGTGCTGGGCTGTGCAGCTCCAAACAGAAGAGTGCCTGAGTCTGGCCTCACAGGTCTCGTAGTCAGTGTCAAAATGCCAAGGATTTTGGAAGAATGAACACTGGTCACTTGGTGAGATGGTGCGTCACCTGTCCTCCCTAAACCAGCTACCGGAGAGAAAGCACAGGAACAATGATGATGATGATGATGATAATTATGGGAGTAGGGTGCAGGGGATGGGGGAGAGAGAAGAAGACAGAAGAGAGGAGAGGGACAGATACATTAATAGACAGACAGAGAACAACGTGCCCACACACCACTAGGACACATAGAGAGCCAGAGCCTCCGAGAAAACCCAGCTGAGGTAGAAAACAGCAAGGGGGAGGAGAAAGGGGGCCAGAGTGGAGGGGAGATTCAGGCCCTCCTGGGCCCAGCAAGGTTGCAGGGCCCCACCTTGCATGTCCGTCTTACAGTTCTGGGGAGCACCAACCAGGGTCTCATTATGCACAGATCCAAATTTAAAAACAGTGTCCCTGTGTTTTAGTCATTCTCCTCTCACAAGGGAGAACTGCTTTTAACAAGAATTCTTCCCAGACCATCCCATGTTGCAGGGCTTAGGCCTCCACCCAGAGCCAGGTTTTCTCCGCAGTGTTGGGCTTGCTGGCATTTGTCACAGGCTCCTTCAAATGTGGTCCTGGACCAGCAGCAGAGGGAAGCTTGAGCCCTGCAGGTTCTCAGGCCCCTCCTAGGCCCTGGGAATCTGCACTTTAACCCCCGCAGCCACAGGCGAGAGTGAGGAGTGCTGGTCTATCCCACGCGTGGGAACGCCTTCTTGGGACACCTGCTTTTCTTTGTCACGCCCTCCCTCCTCAGCCCCACCCCACCCCCAGCCTGCTGCCACCAGCCTGGAGAAAGCCACAGATAAGGGCTGAATTTTGATGCCTCACAAATGCATTTTAGTGAAAATATCTTAAAGATCTAAAAAGCCTTTAATATGCCAGGGAATAAATTTCTAATAAATACCTTTCAGGCCCTTTGACATGCCTTGGCAAAACAATATTTCTAGATAGGAGAAAAGACCTTCCTTCTAAATTCTGTCCTGTAATAATAACTGGAATTTGTATCATGCCTTAGTTTTATAATATGCCTTTATTCCTTCTCATGTAACACTCCTGTCGCCTGGGAGGGAAGCCAGGCAGCTTTTAGAATCCCTGTTTTACAGTGAGGAACCTGGAGCTCAACATGGGTAAAGGACTTGCCCAGGACTGCCCAGCAGAAGAGGAGCAGAGGCAGGCCTGGAGCCCCAAGGCACCTGTCCCCAAGCCCTGTGCTCCTTCTGGGCAGATTAATAATTTAGGATAGTCCTGCCAGAAAGTACTGTGTACTAACTGAGGTTTGGTTGGTTTTCAGTAAGAGTCCCATCTGAAAAGCACAGTGGTCAGATGTCCAGTTCAGCCCAACTATAATAACATCCCCCTTCACACCTCGGCCCTAAACTGGGGGTGGAGCCTGCAGGGAGGAATGAGGTCTGGCCCCTGCCTTTGGGGGCTCACACGTCGGGGTTTCATTTTGTAAAAATCTTTCGATGGGACAGAGATGTGTCCTTACATCACGGCCTCCCCAAACAATATATGAATGCTTTTTTCCCGTGAGAAAGCAGCAATTTGTCTTCTCTTAAAGGAAAGGTTAAAGAACATCTCAGCTCCCGGATCCTACCCCTACATCCCCAGCCAAAAGGAATTTCCCATGATGCCTCTGGCTACCGTAGCTTGAACTGGACACCGGCCCCTTGCGCAACGAGTTAGTACCTTCTACCACCAACTTTGCCTAAGAGTTCCTGGTACAAAACCTAACTTCTACAAGAAACCCTTTTTAAAAAATTTTTTCAGCAGTACATTTAAATAAGGCTTTCTCAAATTGGATTTCAGGTGGTTTCACTTCCCTCTGTTCTTCTTTGAATCAAAACTTACCTTTCCTGTGTCCCATTTCCTCAGAGCCTTCCAGATGATTTAAAGCTAATCTGTTAAACTATTCTGCATTTAGAAGGATTTAGCCAATATTAGAATATTTCACTCCTCCCCTAGAAAAATATTCCTTTCTAAACGCATCATGGCCTTAGTCCCGTGTTCCACAAAATGCGTGTCAGCAGAGCACTAGGTCTGAAAAGGGCTTTCTGAGCATGGTTTCCTGGCTGGTAGGGCTGGGAGAGGCTGCATGCCACAGGCCCAACTTGGGTCATTAGTATAGCAAAAGCTCTGAGAAGTCCTGCAGAGTATAAAAAGCTTTACTTTTATTTAAATCAGCATTTTCCAAACTTCTTTGCACACAGAGCACTTTAATGCTTTTGCACATCCCGGATCTGGGTTCCACCTAAGTCGCCTGTGGGAAATTGTGCCAACTCGGTGGCTGACGCCCCATAAGGGTTTCAGGTCCACAGAGGGTGAGGTGGGACTTCCTCTGTCCCTCCAGCCAAGTCACCCTGCCCCCACAGCATTCCCCTGGGCATCTCCTCAGGGTCCCTTGCAAAAGCCTCCTGGCCTCTCTTCCTCTTCTGCTCGGCCATGTGACCATACTCTGGTCACTCGGTCACTCAGAGACTCGCCGTGACTGGGAGGGCAATTCCTGCTCGTTGTGCCTCATGGGGTTCTGGGGAGGCTCCGGAAACAGACGTGTTCCTAGAGCATCTCAATATCTGTCACCTTGGATTCCCTGGGGACCCCAGGCCAGTTGGCTTTTTAAGCAGGGTGCAAGTCTGGCCTTTCTCCAGGTGGCTACTCTGGCTCCTGAAACTCAGGGTGACATTTATGTCCCCTCAAGTGTCCTACCAAGACCAATCTTGGAGTTATAGCGCCACCCGGAATCCCACATGCTGGCAATTATGCTGACACTGTGCCTAGAATTGAGCCTGGGAGGGGGACGGCCAGGTCGTGGGAGAGAAAGGGGTGCCGCCCTCTGCCATCACTTCCTCAGCCGCCCAGGCGTCTCAGTCTGTCCTTGGCTGCATCCTTCCCCCGAGCCACACCTGTTAGCAATCTGCACTGGCGTGTGCAGTGCCTGTGCATGACAGCCTGGCTGCAGAAATCCCGGGGGAGTTATTTTTGTCGCATACATACATACCTTGTGTGCAGTCAGACGGGGGTGGTGTTTATGTCTCAGTTCTCTTTTGCAAAAGGAAAAAAAAAATACAGTGGAGCTAGAAATGTGTACATTTTGAACAGCCGCCCTCATGCACTGTGTATATAACTCTGCTGCATGAAATTTAAACATAAATTTGAGTTTTCTGAGATTGGATGGAGAAAAATTTGGCCATTGGCATCACAATTATTTTTCTGCACAAAGTGCCAACATCTGACATTATAATACAACACTTCCACCCCCAGGAAAAAAGAAAAAAAAAACACATACACATCTATACAACCTAATTTTCTCTGGGGAAAAGGTAGCTGTTGCTGATATGACATGTTTTTGTAGCACAAATGTTGGCTCTTCGGCCCATTTTGCTCTTTTCCATACACTCCAGTGTGAAACATCGGCGAGAACACAGCAGCAGCTCAGAGCATCTTCCCCAGCCTGGCTGTGAGCTTCTTTTGCCTGAGAATCTCTGCACCAGATCCAAGACAAACTCTCCAGGAGGGGGGACTGAGACCATAAGGTTTTATTTATTGGCACAGAGGGAGAAGGGTCTCACGCTCCTACCAGGGTCTGATGGTGGATGGTGTGGGCACAGTTGCAAAAGATAGTGGCATGAGTGGGGTGGAGAAAGGGAAGATGAAGGGGTGTGTTCCTAATATGGCCATTGGAGAAATAAACAAAGCTAAGGCGAAGTCCACTGGCATCCAGGGCTACCTTTCGTGTGCTGGGAAGGGAGGTGGCGTGGATTAGGCACACAGGCTCTGGACACAGATGGAACTGAGTGAGTTCCGAAAGGCACTCCTGGGGGGCTGCCTCCTCAAGGGTGGCAAGGGCTCCTTCCTCCTGCGCGCCTGTGCAGAGCAGCTCTACGCTGAGTCCCCAGCACCCTGCGGTGGCCTCCGTGGTGCATTCTTGTGCTGTTGGCTGCCATTTGGGATTCTTCCTGCCTCCACAAAGGGCAGAAAGTGCCCTTCTCGCCCTGTTCCCTCTACCCACGCTGGCGTCCCTGTCAGGTCGTAAGTGGGGGGGAAAGCGTGTGAGGGATGGGGATTTTCTTAGTTTGCCAACTTTTATAGTACATATGTTTAAAGTTTGGAAGCTACCTGTCTTGCTCTCTTCTTTTTGCTGCTACGACAAAACACCTGAGACTGGGTAATGTACAAAGAACAGAATTTGTTTTCTCACGGCTCTGGAGGCTGGGAAGTCCAAGATCACAGCAGCCGCAGGTTCGGCTCTCTGGTGAGGGCTGCTCTCTGCTTCCAAGGTAGTGCCTGCTGCTGCCTCCTGTGGCACGGAAGATGCTGCCCTCACATGCTCTCACATGTCCTCATGTGTCCTCATACGCCCTCACATGTCCTCACACACCTTCACGTGCCCTCATAAGCCCTCACACACCCTCACATGCCCTCACATGCCCTCACACGCCCTCACATGCCCTTACATGTCCTCACATGTCCTCACACACCTTCACACGCCCTCACACGACCTCACATGCCTTCACATGCCCTCTCACGCCCTCACATGTCCTCACATGTCCTCACATGCTCTCACACACCCTCACATGCCCTCACATGCCCCTAACACATCCTCACATGTCCTCACATGCCCTCACATGTCCTCACATGCCTTCACATGCCCTCTAACACCTTCACACATCCTCACATGTCCTCACATGCTCTCACACACCCTCACACACCCTTACATGCTCTCACATGCCCTCACGTGCCCTCATGTGCCCTCACACACCCTCACATGCTCTCAGACGCCCTCACCTTCCTTCACATGCCCTCACACGCCCACACAGAAGGCAGAAAGGCAGAAGGGAAGAACTTCCTCTGTCAAGCCCTTTTCTAAGAGTGTGAATCCCATTCCACCCTAATGACTTAATCACCTCCTGAAGGTCCTGCTTCTTAATACTGTTATATCAGTGATTAGGTTTTAAAATGCATTTTGGTGGGAAAAAAACATTCACATCATAACACAACTGTAAAGTAGGAAAAATGTATCAATAACACTTCAAACAACCCACTTGTAATCTCACCGCCCAAAGCCAACCACTGTCAGTGTTTTTTGTATTTCCTTCTAGTCCTCAGAGAAGGGTTTTTCTCAGAAATTTCCTTCTGCAGGGGCAGTCGGAGCTATGCTAGGAGCAATGAGGAGGAAAAGCCTGAACAAGAACCCGACAGAGGTTGGATGGAGAAGAAGGAAGGGCTGGGTCTAGGCCACCTCCTTCCAGTCGCCAGCGACAAGTGGAAGATAGCCGTAAAGCTTTCTGGAGGAAGATGGGTGGAGAGTGGCAGAGCAAGAGTCGGGGGTCCAGGGGTGGAGCAACAGGGGTTGGTGGGGTCCCGGGTGTGGTCAGGGAAGGTCGGGGGAGACCAATGTGAGATAGGACCCCCAGGAGGCCATGCTCCCTGTCCTGGGTGTGCCTGAGCCAGTCAGGTGGCTCAGAGCATGGGACCTGCTACTGTCAGCCTGAAAACCAGTGGCCGAAGAATCCTACAGCCAGCAAGCCAGGTGCCTGGTCACCTCGTCTTTCTCTCTCACCCGTACTACACGGCACCTCCCTGTCTGCAGCGGCTCGCTCTGAGCAGACCTGGTCACCCAGACAGGCACTAGATGTTCCCATGCCGACTGTGATAGCCTGCAGTGGCATTATTCCATCGAGGAATCCGTCAGACCTTCAGCACCAGGTCCCTGGCCATTTTGTGAACCTGGAGAGGAGACTCGCCAAAGCCGGGCATGGTTGGATTTGAGGGTATCAAGCATCCCTCCCTGTCCAAGGCCGCCATGCCCGTACTGCCACCATCCGGGCACGTTTAAGAGGCAGTGTGATGGTCTGAGCACCAAGGGGAAGTCGGGGCAGCTGGGTCCTAATCCAGGGTCTGTTCCTTTGAATTATGACTCGGAGAAGTCGTTTCACACTCTGGGTTCATATTTGTCATTTGGTTATAAAAAAGAAAAGATGAGTATGAGGCAAACCAGCCACAGAGGAATGGAAGACTTGCTCCGGGAGTGCGAGGCCGTCAGTTCTGCAGGCTCCGTGGCGGGTCCCTGGAGGGTTAGTTTTGCACCCCCTTCCTCTATGGGGTTGCCGAGCCCCTGGGGGTGGCTGTTCCAAGACCTGAGTGTGGATGGGTGATGAGACCCTCCCTGGGAGCCCAGGGAGCCGGGGGGAAGAGAGAAGGGTACTGAGGACCAGGGCTGAACTCAACATCAGGAAAAGGAGACGGGTAAAGTAGGGGAGACGGGAAAAGGGAAAAGGAGATGGGGAAAGTAGGGCGGGGGTGCCAGCTCCATGCATGGGACAGACTTTGCCCCAGTGTCCCACCGGACCCCTACAACAACTCTGCGGGGTATTATTATCCCATTTTATCCACGAGGCCCTTCCGAGGCTCAAAGAGGTGAAGTGACTTACCCAAAGTCTCACAGCTAGAGGCGCCAAGTCTCAAAGCCAGTTTTACCTGACCCCAAAGTCCAGGCTCCATCGAGATCTTCTCACTGGGGGAGCCCTGGGGTGAAGTGGGGCTCGGGGTGAGGGGATGGGGTCGGCCCAGGCTCCCCCCCTCCTCTGTTCTCTCTTAGCTGAGCCTGCCATCATGCAAGGGCTTTGCGGAAATCTCTGGGCAGAGGAGACGTTTTCCTTTACGCAGGCGAGGGAAGGACTTAGTGGCTGCCTTTGGTGGGCCAAGAAGACCAGCTGCGCCAGCTGACGGGAGCCAGCTGTGGTGGCCCTGGGCGGTGACAGGGCGGGTCCAGAGGGATGCCACGCCTGCCTCTCGCCATCATCCTGCCCGCCCCCCCACACCCAGGCCCCGTCCTTCCCCGTCTCCCACACATTCTTCAGCACCCCTTAGAAAATCAAGGGTGCAGTGGGGGTGGGGCACTCCTGGAACAGATAAGAGGTAATTGCCTGCCTGTGGCTCCTCCGGATGTGAAAATGGGATTGGAATGACTCACTCTGGTTGAAAGGTTAGTTGAAGGTTATTACAGGAAAATTGTTATTCATACATTTTTTCTGTGCGGCCGGATAGCCTAAAAGATTAAATTCACAGAGTGCATAATGACCCATCAGGGCGGACAATGGTAGGGGCGTCCCCGGGGAGGGGAGATAACGGAACAGAGACTTCTCTGAATAATTCATGCTCCAGCGCAGTGGCACTAACAGATTACATGAGGGTTTTCATTAGGAAGGAGAGGAGAGAAAGGCGTTCTGCAAACAGCCGGTGTGTTTCTCGGCATCACCGGCAGCTCTGGCCCAGTTTGCTGCGGCTTCAATTAATGCCCGTCCCCACATCTTGGGGGCCCTGGGAAGGGGGACAAGTGGATAAGAGAGTGTTGTCATTTGTCACAAGGCAGGCAGGTGACAGATGCTCGCTCCTGAGTGCTTCTGGGCTACCCAGCCTTATCCTAAGCCTGGAAGCTCTCATGAGGCGGGCAGGCCTGCAGAAGGGGGAGGCCAGGAGCAGCCTGGGAGACCCTGGATGTGTTAAGAAATGAAGGCGTGCTCGTGGAAAACTGGGTTTATTGAGAGTGTGTGATAGGCGTCTTCTTCCAGTCCCAGTGATCATATTTCAACTGGTACCTTTTCTGCTATTCCCTGTGGGTGCCAGGTTAGCCCAGCCCTCAATCATTAGAGCTCTGTGGTCTTCAGAATGGGAAGGGCCTCTCGGGTCCTGGTGGGCAGAGAGGGGGCTGTTGATGTGAACAAGGGCTCAGAAGGCAGTGGAAGGAGAGATTCAGGCTCTGGTCAGGGTCTGGGTTTAGATCTCAGTCCTGGGACCTTAGGCATTTGACTTCTCTGTCCTCTCCTCTGTGGAATGGATAGAATAACGATGCTTACTCAAAAGACGCTGGAAGGATTAAGGTGAAGAAGGCAGAGCTCAGTGCCTAATACTGGGCGTGTAGGAGCTCAGTGCATGTGGGCACTTCTGGGAAAAGGCAGACCTTCCAGATCGCCTGATTTTTGGGCCTCTTTTCCTGAATGTTAGGGTCACTTGTTTGTTCCCTCACTGAACTATCCATCCACCCACCCATCCACCCATCCATCTACCCATCCATCCATCCATCTACCCATCCATCCATCCATCCATCCATCCATCTATCCATCCATCTATCCATCCACCCATCCATCCATCCATCCACCCATCCATCCATCCATCCGTCCACCCATCCATCCATCCATCCATCCACCCATCAATTCATCCATCCATCCATCCATCCATCCATCCACCCATCCACCCATTCATCCATCCACCCATCCATCCCCCGTCCCCCCATCCAACCATCCATCCACCCATCCATCCATCCATCCACCCACCCACCCATCCATCCACCCATCCATCCACCCATCCATCTATCCATTGACCCATCCATTCATTTCTCCACCTGTTCCTGAGAAGCCTACTGCAGCCTGCCCTCAGGTGGGCACTGGGCACAGAGAACTCACTCCCCTGTGGGACAGTCCTCCCAGGACTCCCATCGTAGGGGAACCAGCATGGACCTCTTCCTCCTTGACCTGGGAAGTCCAGCTTGGCAGACGGGAGATAAGAAAGGGTAAAGGGAACCCAGAAAGGCTGCTGTGGGGAGCCCGTGGAGCTTGGAACAAAGTGAATTCTGATGGTATTTATGCTGAGAACTCAGTGTGGTCATGGGTCAGTGCAAGGCTCCCATGGTAAGAGATCCAGGTCTTTTTTACTCCTGTGTGGCCATGGAGACTCATGGACAGGGAGGACTTATGCACGATCACGTGATTCATAAACCACCAAGACTCAATCCCAGCTCTCCTTTGCCTCTGCTTCTGGCTTCTTCACTTCTGCTATATTCTCCAGTGGCAACCTCGCCCAAAGGTGTGAGATTCTGGTAATGTTTTTCTTAGGGGTTTGAAGAGATTGTCCCTTTCATTTAAATAGGATTAAATAGTGCTAGGATTTCAAACATGAGTAGTTCACTGTTTACCCTTGGTTTGTTGAAACTTATCTTAAGTGGGTACAGTACATATCTGTGGATCATGTGTCATCACACCCAGTTAGTACTCAAGATACACATCTGTTGTGTCTTAAACCCTAATTGAATGCTAAATCAAGCAACTAATTTAGCCTCCTGATGCTTACGATTTGAGTACATAGATTCAGACCGTCTTTTTCTTCTCCTCCCCTCCCTTCCTTCCACGACTGTGTAATGAGTGGCTACTTTTTGTCAGCCAGTACACTGGCACATCTGGGGACCCAGAAATGGCTGCAGCTTTTGTATGGAGCAACCACAGTTTGGGGTAGAGAAGATAATTTGGTCAGGCGCATTTTCCCCTTACAACAAGAGCAGATGTCAGAGATGTGCAGATCTGGGTTTGCCCACCACTCCCCTTGCCTGCCCTGGGTCCTCAGCCACGCAGCAGCTCCTCTGAGCCTCAGCTTCCTCCCCTCAGAGAGCAGACTCTGCTGTCTCCCTCTCAAGTCTGCCATGGAGATGGAGTGGGAGGATGTCCCAAGGCTCCCAGCTTTGTGAGAAACTGGTAGCAACATAACCTGAAGTGACGTTCCCAGGGGTCAGTGGAGGAGAAAACACTCTGTGACGGAGAAGCAGGAAGGGTTTCATGAGGATGGGGTATTGAAGCTTTATCTTGAACTATGTGGGGTCCAGGTAACGTGGAGCTCAAGGTGAGAGGGGCAGTCTGGGTAGGGGGGCCAACACCAGCAAAGGCCAGAGGAAGGGTGGGTGCAGAACCTGTGAGGGAACTGCAGGGTGTTGAGGTGGGATTCCTGAGAGTGAAGGCTGAGAAAAGGGTGGGTCCTAGAGGAAGTTGCTGATTTTGAGTCAGAATAACCACAGTCAAAAAATTGGCTGTGTTGGATGGTTTTCTCTTCTCAAAAGGTCAGCTCGGTTCATCATGTGCAAATTAGAGTGAGGAGGAACTGCAAGCCCGGCTCCCCCCATACAGATCCTTCTATTTTATATTAAGGGATTGTTATGATTTGAATGTCCCTTCTATTTTTTTTTTATTTCAGCATATTATGGGGGTACAGATTTTAAGGTTTCAATAAATGCCCTTTCCCCCCTCCCCCCACAAGTCTGAGTTTCCAGCATGACCATCCCCCAGATGGTGCACGTCTCACTCATTATGTATGTATATACCCGTCCCCCTCCCCCTCCCTGAATGTCCCTTCTAAAATGCATGTTGAAATTTAATTGCCTTTGGGACAATATTAAGAGGTGAAACTGTTAAGAGGTGTTTATGCCATGAGGACTCAACCCTCATGAATGGATTGATGCTGTTGTCACCAGCATGGGTTCATTATTGTGAGAGTGGATTGTCATAAAAGCAGAGTTGGCCCTCTCTGTCTCTTGCTCTCACCCTTGCCATGGCGAGGCTCATTGTAAAGGTCCTCGCCAGATGTTGGCGCCATGATCTTGAACTTCCCAGCCTCCAGAACCAAGAGACAAATACATTTCTTTTCTTTGTAAATTACTTAGTCTGTGGTATTTTATTATAACAACACAAAATGTACTAAGACGGTAAATTGGTACCAAGAAGCCAGGCAATTACTATAACAAATAGCTGAAAATGTGACAGCAGCTTTGGAATTGGGTAATGAGTAAAGGCTACAAGAATTTGGAGGAATAGGCTAGAAAAAAGCCCAAATTGCCACTAATGGAACCTTAAGAGCAATTCTCAGGAGGGCTCAGAAGAAGACACCAGAACTAGGGAGACTCTAAATCTTCTTAGGGATTACTTAAGTGGTCATAATCAGAATGTTGGTAGAAATATGGATAGTAAAGGCCATTTTGATGAGGTCTCTGATGGAACGAACTATGGAACAAGGTGTTAAAAACTGAAGTAAAAACTATCTTTGCCATACAGCTGCAAAGAATGTGACTGAATGGTGTCCATGCCCAAAGGCTTTATGGAAGGTAGAATTTAAGAGCAATGAGCTAGGACTTCTGGCAGAAAAAAAATTCCTAAGCAAAATATTGAAGGAGCTACATGCCCACTTTTCACTGCATACAGTAAGATGCAAGAGGAAATAAATAACTTTAAAGTGGAATTTGTTTATCAATTTATTTATTTTTAGAGATCAGATCTCACTTTCTCAGCCAGGCTACATTGCAGTGGCATGATCACCACAGCCTCGAACTCCTGGGCTCAAGCGATCCTCCTGCCTCTGCCTCCTGAATAGCTGGGGCTATAGGCATACACCAATGCACCCAGCTAATTTTTTAATTTTTATTTTTTGTAGAGGCAGGCTCTCGCTATGTTGCTCAGGCTGGTCTTGAACTCCTGGGCTCAAGCAATCCTCTTTTCTTGGTTTCCCAAAGTGCTAGGATTTCAAGCATGAGGCACCATGCTGGGCCTAAAGGTGAAATTTATAATTAAAAAAGAAGCAGAACAGAAAGATTTAAGCATTTTTTTAGCCTGGCTATGTTAAAAAACAAAAAGCCACGTTCAGGAGAGAAAACCGAGAGTTTGGCCAAGTAACAGTTTGCTAATGTGATAATCAGGACAATAGGCGAATGACCCAGAAGGCATTTCAGAAATCTTCAAGGCTGTACCTCCCATCACATGCCCAGAGCTATAGGAAGACAGAATTGTTTCAGGGGACGGGTCTGGGCTTGCTGTCCAGAGCCACGTTGGAACACTGATATCTGCATGCCACAGCAGCACCCCTTGGACACTCCAGCCACAGCTCGACTCAAGTGGGCCCAGGTGCAGCTCAACTCTGGAAGGTACAAGCCGAAACCTTGGCAGCAGTGCACAGAATGCAAGATATGTGGGGGCATGACTACCTCTACCTAGATTTCAAAAGATGTCTTGGACGGACTTGTCACAGGAAAGACACCAAAGGGACAACTGTCTCACCACAGAGTTCCCTCTAGGGCCATGCCTAATGGAGCTGTGGGAGCAGGGCCACTCCTGAGACCCCAGAACTGTAGAGCTGCCACTGTGCAAAGCCAGCATGGGAGAGCTACAGGGACGAAACTCTAGCCCGAGAGAGCTAAAACATGGGCTGAGCCCAGCAAAGCCATGGGGGTGGGGCTGCCTGAGGCCCTGGGGCCCACCCCCCACCCAGTGTGCCCAGGATTCAGGACGTGAAGTCAAAGGAGATTATTCTCCAGTTTTAAGACTTAATTTTATTTTCCCTGGTGTGTTTTGGACTTACTGGGGACTACTTACCTCTTTCTTCTTGACTATTTCCCCACTTTTGAATATCTACCCTATATTTAGCCCATCATTATATTTTGGAAGCACATAACTTGTTAATTTCACAGGTTCACAGTTGGAGAGGAATTTGCCTCAAGACGAATGGTACCTTGAGCCTCACTCATATCCGATTTGAATGAGACTCTAGACTTTGGACTTTTGAGTTGGTGCTGGAATGAGTTAAGACTTTTGGGCCTATTAGGTGAAATGAAAATATTTTGTATGTGATAAGGTCATGAGTTTTGGGGAGAGGCCAGAAGTGGAATGCTATGACTTGAATATTCCCTCCAAAATTCTTATTGAAGTTTAACTGCCATTGGGATAGTATTAAGAGGTGGGATTGTTAAGAGTTGATTAGGCCATGAGGCCTAAGCCCTCATGAATGGACTAATGTCATTATTCAGAAGTGAGTTCATTATCCAAAGAGTGAGTCTTCAGAGGAGTGAGTTCAGCCCTCTCTGTCTCCTACTCTCACCTTGCTTGCCCTTCCACCTTCCACCATGGAATAATGCAGCACAGAGACCCTCATCAGATGCTGGCTCCATGTTCTTGGACTTCCCAGCCTCCAGAACCATGAGTCCAATAAAATTCTTTTCTTTACAAATTGCTTAGTCTGTGGTATTCTGTTATAGCAACACAAATAGACTAAGACAGGCATTAAGGTCAATGTGTTAGCTTGATGTAGCAATGCATTACCCATTTTGTTGAGGGTTCTGTGTCTCATATTAGCACATAAGGCCTGATGACTTTGACTTAAGGCAAGGAAGAAAGTCAAGAGAGTCTAGAGGTATGGTGTGTTGCCAGGTATGACCCCTAATGGTAGGACAGAGATTCCCAGAAGGCACTGAGCAATATGAGGGCCCTGAGTACCTAGAGAGGAGTGAAAATATCTGTGGTTTCTGGCTACCTAGCATCTCCTATCTCTCCTCCTGGTAAAAACACATCAACCTGCCCTAGTCACTGTGTTACCCCTGGGGTAGTCATACAGTGCCAGACTGTAGGCTGAAAGCATTAAGTTTTGACTTCTGCTCTTGAGATTTCTCCAAATAACACACCACAATTAGAACTATATCTCTCTGTTGTTAAATCTCCCCCAATGTTTTCCTTAGTGGAAAAACAAGTTATTCACGTTGTAATGTAACTTTTTGGATATCTTTCCTGCACGCATTGAACCCCTCACTGCTTCAGCATATGCACAACCATTTTGTTAAAAGAGACTTACCCTCTAGAGTAAGCCACAACCTTCTATTGGATTTTATTTTTATTTCAGAGGAAATTCCAATTCCAATAATGTTTCTGCAACAAGCTAGGTGGTCATATAATCTGCCCCATGAATCACCAGCTCTCCAGCTTCTGTCATGATTTTGGTGGTGAGGTTGCTTGGACGAGGCATGGGCACCTGATTTAAGCTAAACCAATCAAAACACTTGTCCAGAATTTGGGGATTTTATCCATGAGACAGCATGAGTCAGACACCCTCCAGGTGATTGTATCTTCAACGTATGGCTTGGTTGCTGGAGCTTGGGATCATCCATTGCCATGTAGATTAGAGAAGAAGCTGAGAGCCCAGTTTGAGCAGCAAGAGGAAAATGAAGCCTTTATTAGGGACAAGTGAGGGAGGGAGAGACCAAACGGCTTCTTGTTCTGACCTGTTCCGGAAGCCAGGAAGTCTGCTTTCCTTTGGATTCTGTTAGACATCCCTGTGTCCTAAAAATAAATCTCCTCTTGCTCCTTTTAAGCTAAATCCAGTTGGTTTCTGCCTCTTGGGAATGAAGAATTCTCTATAATACATGCAGGCTTTTGCTAAACTACAAAATGCTTCCTCCATCCTTCTCTTCCTTGTCCTCCTTCCCCCGTTTCAATCAAATATGTGATCGCTGACACATGTATATTACGCAGGAATATCAAACATAGGTCAATGGATGTCACCATGGTAAAACAAGCAAAAGAAAAGCTCACACTTCTCTTGTTAGTAAAAGGATACAACAATGCGTTCATCCCCCTGCTGAGGGGGGGTCATGAAGGTCAGCCCGTGCTTTGGCGTGTGAACTTCTCGTTCCCACCAAATCAGTCAGCTGAAATGGGAATGTTTTATTTAAGCAGACATGTGTCAGCCTCAGTTTGAAACAAAGACACTCTGCCAGTGTCTACCATCACAAAAGCAGGCTGTGCGAGACGTCTTTGCTAAGGCAGTGATTTCTCCCTATTGCCAGGCACCATTTTGGAAAGCTGCTAGGGGAGGTGGGTCTGTTCTTTAAATGACGTCTGAGACACATTCAAGGCTAACGCATTTGAGAAACAAAGCCCTGGGAAGGTTTCCGTTGGTAGGGAGGTGGTGAAAATCAAATGACCCATTGAAGCTAAATTGCCAGACTCACAGAGCTTTTAGAAACACCATTCTGCCTCGGCCTGGGGCCACCACTCTCTAGCTTGCTCTTCCAATTAATTATTGTGTTTTAACGCTATCTCCGCAGATAATTGCCTGTCAGCCCATCAGTATGTAACACCTGGGGTGAACGATGCTCCTGCACCGTCTGTCAGCGTTAACACGCACAGGGCGGGGACAGCCCACCTGCTTTCCTGTGATCACCAGGACCTGGAGTCGCCACCGCCATGGCGCCGGCCCTCGCTCTCGCAGTGTGGGGGTGCGGGTGGCTGTGGGCAGAAGCACGCGCTTCCCGGCAGAATGGCTGCCTACCAACGCCCTGGCTGTAAGGGTGACTTCTCTTCCGCAAATCTGTGCCTATTCATTTAATACTGAGGACTGCAGGATAGATACCAAAGAAATGATTTTTAATTTTTTTATTTTTGCCACCTATCCTGTTGCCCTGCGGAAAGAAAAGGCATAGATCAATGGCCTTGGTAATTACAGACTTGGTAAAACTCAAATATTTTCAAAATAAATCATGATTGGAGGGGTCCTTTTGTATTTTTTAAAGCAAATTGGAAGAGCGATGGAACTCTAGGGTTGGAGCTATTTAGTTAAAGCCTGCTGCATTAAATATTTCAATAGGGGATAGAAAAAAATTCCTCATTTCAAATTAAATTGAACCCATTCGGTGAATGTATGAGCATCATATGGAGTAAGTGTCAATTAAAGTGATAAGTAGTGGATCTGGCACCGAGTTCTGGATTGTTCTGAGGTCTGCTTCCCCGCGTGGCCATTCGGTGCTTTGGGGGAAATTGAAACTGATCCACCATGTGCGACCTGGGAGTCTTCCGAGAAACAGATTCTAGTTCAATACCTCTGCGTTAATTGGCATTTTGTTCTCATTTAAATCTCTGTCACAACCTTTTATTTTATTTTATTTTTGTATTTCAGAGGAGGCTACAATTCCAATATCTTCCCTGCAGCTTTCAGGGAGCTCAGAACAAACGAAGTGGTGTCGCAGCATCTCACCCGCGGATCTCGGAGCCGCCGGCTTCTGTCAGAATTTGGGGGGATGAGGTTGCCTGCCAGCTGCTCGCTCTGCGGCAGGATGGAGAGGAAATGGAATCAAAGGGGCGTCGGGCATTTTCTCCAAAGCCCAGTTTGGTTCCTGTCTCCCGAGCGCGTAGTTTCCTGGGCAAGCATGGCCCTCCCTGGGGGGGTGGGGCAGGGATCACCTGAGACGGACACGGCCCTGTAGCCTGGGCGGTAGGAACGCTCCCCAGCTGCGCCCCATGCTCATCCCAAGGCAGCACCTGGGGTGCCTGTTAGGAACCCCTGTTGTCGGCAAGCGAAGGCCAGGGGCGTGTCGGCTCGATCTGCTCAGGGACCCCTCCTCAGGGAAGGCCTGGGCTCCTGGACTTGATCTTCCTGCCTTCTTCTCCGAACAGTGCCAGCTTGTGTCGCCTTCCCAGGAGGGTCCACCTCAGCCTTAGACGAGCAGCGTGGTCAGGGGATCGTGCACTCCAGCCTCTCTGGTCCTCACCACGTGTTAGTAGCTCCTACTTCATGCAGACTTTCAGACACTCCGGTCACCAAGGGATGTCTCTCTGGGGTCCGCCGAGTAGCACTGCTATCTCTGTTATCCGTGGCAACTCACATTCCCGCAAACACAATGCAAGCCCCCACGCAGACGTGGCGCACGCTTACCCCATAATGCTCTGGTCCTTCTGTGGCACCGTGAATTCCCCCAGGCCTCCTCCGAGTGTTGGTACACCAGAGGTCTCAGCACTTAGCAGTACCAAGCAGGTCATTCCGGCTCATTCCATTCGCCTGCCAACATGGGGCTCCCTGCACATGTGTCTCCTCTCAGTAAGGGTATTTCTAGGAGTCCACAGGAAGGTCTCACAGGGATCCCTGGAAGTTCGCCTTGCCACCACTCAAAGTGATTGGCCATGACCACCAGGCGTAGGCTCTCTGCCACCGAGTTTCCCCTAGGAACTGCACCCGCAGCCTGGCATCAAAGTCTCCCTGCCTTCACCCCCTGCTCCACAGACAAGCACCGTGATGAGCAGTTGTCACAGGACCCAAGCAGGGAGAAAGGCATGCTTCCTCCACTCTGCTGGACATTTTGTCACCTGGGCTCCCAAACAACACTGCTTGAGCCCCTGTGAAAACCGCTTCATCAGCCCCTCCTGCAGCCCTCACTTCTCAGCATTCAGACTGCTCCGGGGCTGGGCCAGGCAGGGAGAAGGCTCATGGTGTTTTCCTCCACGGCCCCCCGCATCTGCTCCAGACATCTATGTGTGGACCCCCTCCCAGCACCTCCCCTCCCACGCAGCAAGTCCTTGCTGGGGGAGTGGCCAGCTTACCAGTTCTGCAGACACAAGGAGACCCTGACTCTCCTGCAGGGCCAGCTGGAATCCTGGCTCCAGATCTGTGCCACATTTTGCAATTTTCTTGGCCAGTCGATGGCAGAGACTGGCACAAGCCCTCCTATGATCTCAAGGCTCCTCCAGTGTGTCCGTCCACTGGGCTCTCAGCAGCATTGCCCAGAGAGAGCCATAGTTTCATTGCCTTGAATCCACTCCTGAAGTTGTCCTTTTCTTCTCAGGTCTTTGAGCTGTCGGAGGGCAGAGCCATGTCCAGGTAGTTTCATACTCTCCACGGGATGCGGCCAGTTCCCTGGCACAGAGTGATTGTCCAGGGCAGAGCCAAGGGCAACATGAGACAGGGTGAGATGGAACTTAATTTGGAAACCGTAAGAGGCCCTTACAAAAACATATTTTTTAAGATTCTGATTCAGGAGGTCTGGAAGAGGTGCCCAGGGATGAATGCATTTAAGAAGCTCCAAGGTTCTGATGAACACCATCATTTGCACCACTGGCTCAGAACTCAGTACTGCTATGGCTTGCATGGTTGTTCACTAGCTGTGGGGTGTGGGGGTTGCAGTGCATGGACTCTCTTCCTGGTGTGTCCCCCGGAAATCCCTGCGTGTCTCCTCCATGGTTGCGTGTCAACATCCCACATGTGGTACATACCGTGTACCACATCCGCTGTACCATCCTCTAGCGCCATCAAATCTCAATGTGAAGTCTCCTTGGTTAGGGCAGTGCATCTCCTTCCTTCCTGCCCCGACAGATGCGGACTGCGCCTTATTGGGGCAATTATCCTGGAATCTCAAACTCTCCGTGGTTGAGCCTGGCTTTGGTTTCAGGTCTGCATGATTCCAGAAACTCAGATATGGGGACAGAGATAAAGAAGAGACTACTACCACACCACACTGAATTGTATGTTCTCTCTCAAAATCGCAATTCACCACCCTACTTTGCCATCCTACCTCTGTCACCTTGGGCACCGGTAGGTGCCTGGCTGATTCGACTTAGTCCAACTGAGGGACTTCAAAGTTAACAAATGCTCTGAGCTTCTTTCTCCTACTCCACTTCCAACCACTGACAGTGTCCAAGGACTTATCAAATTTGATAACGAATCATCCATTGAAAGATCATGGGAGGTCTTTGGGAGATCTGCGACATAGTGATGAATGAGAAGTATTACAGATGTATCTCGGGTTTGACTTCAAATTATATGCCAATTTTGTATTCTGCTCTTCAAAATAATTGTTCTTTTACTATTTAAAAATTATTTCATTTTTTCCATGAGAAAAACTGATGCTGCAATAAGATGCACTGCGTGTATCTTGTGGCACTGTGTGCTCCCCGCCATACTTCTGGTGCCATCAGACAGCGCCAACCCAGAGTGAGAAGCCTGGCTCTCGCTTACGGAGCTGCAGAGATCTCCAGTAGACAGAGCTCGCCACAGAATCAGGAAGACGTGTCTCCTCAGCTCCACTTGGACTCGGGGCCCTTGAGAGCTGTGGCACAAGGATGGTGACACCCCAAGGATGGATAAGGGGCAACAGTGGGGTCCCAGTGATGCTGGGATGGTGGGCCTATGGGGCATAAGCCAGAGGTGCCCATGCACTGGCCAAGGCTCCGTGACGGATGCCCTTGGACATGGCAATAGAACAGCAACGTAGCTGGGAAGGCCGAGAGTGGTGGCTCATGCCTATAATCCCAGCATTCTGGGAGGCAGAGGAGGGAGGATAGCTTGAGGCCAGGAGTTTGAGACCAGTGAGACCCCATCTCTACCTGCCTGCTGGGCATGGTTGTGTGCACTTGTAGTCCCAGCTACTGTGGAGGCTGCGGCAGGAGGATCACTTGAGCCCAGGAGTTGGAGATGTGCTTCAGCATGGGCAACAGAGTGAGACCCTATCTTCTAAAAAAATGTAGCTGGGAGAGTTGGAGTCATTCTTGAACAGATATGAGATGTCACTGCAGAATTCCTAGAAGTACCAGGTGGGAGCGGTGGAACATTTTCAGGGGCTGGGAGTCCTGTGTCAGCCCGGAGTAGTGAGGTCTGAGGCATTACTATCAGCACGGTCTTATGTAGTCTATTCACCACGCAGAAGCATCATGGGAAGAGAGGCTCATGGCAATCTCGTCACATGGCTTTAAATACCAGCTTTCTGCTGGTGACTCCCACATGTATATTTCCAGCTCAGACCTCTTTCCTGGACTTCAGTCTTGTATATCCAAACACCCACTCAGCATCTTAACTTAAATGTCTAACAGGCATCTAAAACTCAACATACCCCAAATTCCTAATCTCCTCCTACCCAAAACTGTCTCCACCCACACCTTTCCTCCATCCTCCCTCTCCCTCGGCTAAAAACCTTGGAGATGCCCTTGATTCCTCTCTTCCTCTCACAGCCACATCCAAAGGGTTAGCAAACCTGGAGCTTCCACCTTCAAACAGACCCAGATTCTGACCTGTCTCCCCGCCCCTCACGCGACACCAGCCTGGTCCAAGCCACACCCTGTATCCTGCACTCGATGGCAAAGACTTCCTCATGGGTCTCCAGGCTTCCACTCCATCTACTCCTAATAAGGACCAGAGGATCCCTTTAAAAGATGGGTGCGATCAAGTCTCTCCTCTGCTCAAAACCCCATGGTGGCCTTCCACTGGGTCAAGAGTCCAACTCTAAGTCCTGACAACGACTAACAAAGCCCTGTGTGATCTGTGCTTTGTGCCAACACCCTCTGCGTGACCTTTTCTCAAACTCTGAGCCCAGCTCCTTCCTGTCCTCGAACAGTCTGGCACACCTTCGGATCTCTGCTCATTTGTTCCCCCCTTCCAGAAAGCTCCTCTCCCACCCATCTCCTTGGCTAGCTCTCTCACCCCCATCCCGCCTTTGTTAAAATTTCACCTTGTCCACGAGGCACGCTGAGCACCCTATTCACCACTGCAGCCCACACCGCCCACTACACTCTCAGCCTACTTTTCATTTCCTCTCTGGTCTTGCCACTTTTTAGCAGATCGTGTAATTCACTATGTATCATAGTTACTGTGTCCCTCCCCTCCCTAGGATGTAAGCTCAGCCAGGGTAGAAATCTGTGTTTTGTTCCCTGATTGGCCCATGAGTAGGCACTCGGTGAGTGCTGAATGTTCAGTGTTGGTCGGAGCGTTTGTGAGTGTGTAGCTGGTAGCAAAGGAAGGTGCATTGCCAAAGACGGTGGCAATGTGACATAAAACCAGGAGGTCTTGGAGTAAAGTGCACCAGTTGTTTGAAGATCCAGTTCAAAGGTGCAAACAGATAGTTTGAGAAAATCAAGATAGGTGGGGTCAACCAGAGATCCCAACATCTTAATGTTGAATAAAAACGTTAAAAAACGACAACCAAACCCCCTCTTGATGTGTAACTTCATTCGCATACAGTCATTCCACCCTTTGACGATTCTACAGCATAGATTTAATATTCCCATTTCACAGATAAGGAAACAGAGGCTCAGAGCGATAAAACGAATTTGCCCAACGCTACCCAACTGGGAAGTGACTGAGCCAGCGGGTTTGGCCAACTCCAAGTCCCGGGCTCCCTTTACTGCCCCTCTCAGCACTGTGCGGTCCAAAGGAGTAGAGAGGAAGAAAGAACACTGGCTGGGCAGACAGAGCTCGGGTTATCACTTTTCATAAATATCCAGTCTGGAAGAATTCCTTTGGAGACTGAGGTCATTCCAAAAGATGCCAACTAGCATTCCTTTGTGCAGCCTGGTTCTCCACTCAAGCATGAAGACCTCATTCCTTGGACTTACCCAGACAGAATCATCTAGTGACCTTATCCTGGACCGTCCTCCTCCTCCACTCTCCAGCCTAAAATCATGTCCATTCCTCACAATTGAACTGGCCTTATCAAGTTCCATTTTTCCTTTCCTTCTAAGAGGATATAAAATCGACAGCGATCTGGAGAACAATTCTGGCATTTTAATCAAAACAATAGAATTAGAGGCCAAAGGGTTCTGTGTTGACAAGACAAAGACCACATTGAGGGCTGCAGGCAGCCAGCAGAAGGGAGTCATGACTGTGTCCGGCTTAATGACAGCCAGACACAAAAGAAGTTATTCACCCGAACGAAGTTTTAACATTTCTATAGTTTGCAATTTGGGCCTCATTGGAGTTGTTTTGTCTATTTTTGCGGACGCTGGCCCATCCCCTTCCTTGGCAGGGCCAGAGGTGCCTCCGCAACCCACTTGCAGATGTCCCGCCGTGCCGGCCCACTTCTGGAGCTGATGTTCATTAGTGGACACAACTGGAAATTCTTGGGCTCTTGCAAAATAGGCCATTTGGAACCGAACTCTAGTCTCTGAGTGTGTGGATTGTTGTAGTTCTCTTGGCTGCAGGAGATGTGGATGTGGTCATTGTGCCTCCAGTGCTGAGCAGACCCAGCTAGACACATGTGGCCTGGTGTTAGCTCACGACAGCTGGAGCAGGTAGCCGTTTCCACTTGAGAATCCCGGGCCCTGAGCGGAGGGTCACAAAGCCGCAATGGCAGAGCCTCGCAGAGAGCGTCGCAGAAGCCCTTTTCTCTTGTCCCTGTAGACACTGTAATTGCCTCGCCCGTGGCACTGGGCCATTTCGTGGTTGGCAAAGGCCACTGCAGACCTTGACATTCAGCTTTCGTTTCCTTCTGCTCAATGCTTTTTTACGTCTGTGTACTCAGTGATTTCAGCCGTTTCTTCGGCAAGTGCGCTGAGCGCCTACAGCTCCTGCGTCTGCCGGGCCTCTCACCAGCAACGACAGTGGCTGGCGCTGCGAGCTCTCCCTGCGCGACAGGCACAGTTGTGACAGCATCGCCCATAAAGGCTAACTGATGGTCACCACAGTCCCAGGAGCAGATGAGCCGATGATCACATGTAAGAAAAGAAGCCTTAAACCCCGCGAAAGCCAGATGCCACGTTCCTTGTTTCCCAAGGATTGCCTCACCGACGTCTGCAAAAGGTTGACTATGAAATTTCCATTTGTAAAGTGAATCTGGCCCTCCAGCAGCCATGGCCAGCTCTTCCGCTTCGTGACATTCCCCGCCACTGAGGGGGCCTCATCTGTGGGGACCAAACATCCTTCTAAGGGGGAGAAACATCCTCTTGCTCACATGATTGCCAAGGGCATAAGGATCCGACTACCATGTAGGGTGGTTTTGCTTTTCTGAATACAAAGACACCCCCCCAAAGGGACCTGCCAGCACATGCTGGGCAGTCACTCTGGTCCCAGTGACTTGCAGGCAACTAACTCTCTTAGTCACCATTTGTTCTCTTAGTCCCATGTGCCTGGTGGCTGCTTGGCAGATGTCAGTGCTGACGCATGTGTGCATGCCTGAATGAATGAATGGATTTTTAAATTTCAGAGACCTTGAGAAATTCTTGTTCATAAGAATCCCCTGTGAGCTCCAAAATGCCACCTCTCCAATCTATCTAAAATTCCACCACTGAATTTTTGTCATCTCATGCTACGTCGTCTAATGGAGCTGCCAGTCACATTTAAGTCTAAACTAACTCATTTAAGTTGAATTAAAAATTCAGTTTCTCACTTGCACTAGCTACATTTCAAGTGCTCAACAGCCACAAGTGGTTGGTGATTGTCATGTTGGACAGCACAGGTGTAGAACGTTTCCTTCACCAGAGAAAATTCTACTGGACAGCCCTGTTCTAGGGAACCATTTCTTAAATCTTGTTTGGTTTACAGACCAATGGCAACTCTGATGCAAGACGTGGACTTTCTCTCCAGGAACAAAAAACTGTGAGTACATTGACTGTATCCACACTCAGACCTTCCGTGGACCAATATGAAGAACACCTGCTTTGGGTTTAAATCTTTCTTAGAATTAAAACAATCCCTTGGAGAAACAACACATCGAGGGGTATCAGTTGCCTATACCCGAGTGTGTGTGAACTTATCAAGTGCTCTTGGGAGCTCCACCCATCTGGTTTGGAGCAAGAGGAGGAGGCGAGGACGCTGAGGACCTTGGTAGCTGGCAGAGAAGAGACTGGAGCGGAGGGAAGGTGCGTCATCCCTAAAGACACCCTGATATTATGCAGTGATTCAGGAGACCAGTTTGTCCTGCACCCTGGGCTTCAACACAAGCAAGACCCTGAAGACAGTGTGGCATGATGCGTGCACATAGTAGGTGCTTAATGCACAAAGATGCCGAATTTCTATAGTGGGTATTGTGTTGTGCATCCCAAAGGAAACAAAGATGAAGTAAACATAGTTTCTGTTCTCATAGAACTTAGAGTCTCCTCCAAGAGAGACACTTACCGAAACCACAGTAACAACAGACACTGATGACTGACGATTGACTGCATTTATGCCAGGCACTCTGTTATATATTGGTTATATCTTTTCTCATATTCATCATCCCAGCAGCCCTATGGGTAGGCATTATTGTCACTCCCATTTAGCAGATGGCAACTGAGACTTCGGGAGGGGACTAACTTGCCCAGTGACGGTGCTGAATTCAGATCGAGTCTCTCTGAAACCAAGGCCAGTGCTTGTTTCCCGAAGTCAGCCTTTGGCAGGTCCACAAGAGGAACGCAGCCCAGGACACGTGAACCACCGGGCAGAGCATGTCCCAGAGCAGTGGGGCAGTCTTGGTGGGGGTTTACAGGGGCCTGAGCACAGGCTGGTGAGGTGTCGAGGGGTGGGGGCGTCCACTCAGGAGCTGGCAGCCCACCCAGGACAGCCAGCGTGGCCTGCACTGCCATGGCCATCGATGTCATTGAGGAGGACAGCGGGCCAGCCGTCCCCAGGTTCCCTTCCTTCCCTGGCCCCACTCGGACACCCTGGCTCACCCCTGCTCAGCATAAGCGTGGAAATAACAGTCAATTTGGGAGCACAGGCTTAGCCTTCCCGTCATCCCCCAAGTCCAGGCTCCTCTTGGCAGGGCTGCGCCCCTCACATTATTGATGACGATCGTGCCACTTGCACCGTCTCTTTGAACTGCACAGCCTGGTGTAGCGCAGGACCCTCACCCCACGTCCCCACGGGGCGCTCGGGCCCAGGGACCACACTGACCTGCCTGTGGTCAGAAAGGGGATTGGACCAAGGCACCCGCCAGCTGCCTCGTGCCTGAGGCTGCCGTGGCCAGGGAGCCCACCTCGTGTTTTCTAGGGCACCATGGGGTCTTAAAGGCCCAGGGGCTCAGAAATAGGGAGGGAAAGGCCCGAAGCAGGTGCCCTGGAGATGCCAGCTGTGTGGCATCGTCTCTGCTGCTTCTCCCGCAGTGCCTCCAGCTCCCGCACGGGGCCCATCTCTCTCTCTCTGTCTCTCTCTCTCTCTCTCTCTCACACACACACACACACATACGCACACACATACGCACGCACACACACGCGCCACCACTGCTGACCGCTGTGTCACTCTGGGGCTTCCTGCCCCTGCTGCTCTGGGGCTCTGTGGAGCAGAGGGGACCCTGAGTGGCAGCCCTGGGCAGCGCGTCCCCCTCACACCCCATCTTCCCTAGCTTCAGGTCCCCATCCTCCACACGCCGGCGGGGCCTCCTCCCTCCCTGTCAGAGGCCTCGCCTGGCCCTGTCCGCCCTCAGCCCGCTCAGGAGGACCTTGCCTCACGCGGGCGGTGAGGGCTGACGGGAGGGGGCGCTGCCTGGCCACAGGGGCCAATGCCCGCCGGCCCCTCCCCCACGGCAGCCCCTCAGCCTTCCAGGCCGCAGGGGTGGGACGTGGGGTCCGTCCCACCTGCCCGCCTCCCCCAGGACAGGCAGCACAGCCAGGCCATGGCCCGAGAGAGGCGGCTGGGACGCAGCCAGTCTCTGACTCCCAGCGAGCCGCCTAGCCCCTGAGCCCCTCACCTGCCGGGGCAGGCAAGCGGGGCAGAGCAGGTGACCCACCAGAAGGTACCTCAGAAAGCATGTTGTAAATAGAAGCTCGTTCTCTCTCAAGGGAATTATCGGAACGCACTCACACGCTCAGGCACGCGCACACAGGCATGTTCCAGTTTGCGGTAAGATCTAGCAGGGGTTCTCCGTGCTATACCACAGTCGTGTTCCCGGGACAGCGCTGGGCATGCGGGAAATCTCAGCCGTGCCCCTCCCCGGGACAGCCTGTCGCTGGGGGGCAGGAGAGCGTCCCCAGGTGCGTGGACGATTCCAGAGCCAGCTGCAGCCCAGGCTGGAGGAGATGCTCAGGTGCTCGGGGGCTGTCTGAGAGCAGGCGCCTGGGAACCTGGAAGGCGCTGTCCTGCGTTCTGCAGTCCTGCCGGGGACAGTGCGGGGACAGCTCTGCAATGCAAAGCCAGGAAAGGGGCTCAGGAGGACGCAGGGATTGTGCGCGGTTCCACAGCCGCTGGCGAGATCCGACGGACGGGCACGTGAGCTGGCTGCTCCTTCCAAGGCCTGCCCAGGGCCTCGTCCCTTATTGTGACCTGGGAGATAAACACACCCCCACACTTACACATGCATGCGTGCGCGCGCGCGCACATACACACACACACACACACACACACACCCTGGCTCCCTACAAAACAGGCTGTCAGGAGGCAACGTAAACACGATTCTACACGGAGCCACCTCATTGACATCTATTGGAATAGGAAGCATCGGAATGGTCAGGACAGCTGCTCTGGAGTCAGACCTGCCCTGGGTAGAATCCCTGCTGTCACGTACTGGCCATGCGACCCTCAGCGAGTTACCAATGCAAGCGCCTTAGCCGTAAGCTGAGCCTGTTGATGGCTCTTGCTTGTCTCGGGAACCAAATGAGATGATGCACGCCTGAGAGCCCAGCCCTCGCCTGGGCAGTAGCTGGGGCTATGGTGTCATTCTCCTAGAAGAAAGAGAACAGAGAAGCTACACTGCGGAGTCCCCTAAGCCTGACACAAGGATATAACAGGGCACTTGGCCTCAAAGACAGCATTGGCCTAAATGTTTTAAGTAATTATCTCATTTCACTTAGCAATAATTCTATGAGGTTGTTATAGTTATCCTTATAATAGAGGGGAATGGAGGTTCAGAGAGGTTAAGTGACTTGCCCAAGGTCACCCAGCCATTAAGTGGCAGCACAGAGATTTGATTCCAGGTCTGTCTGCCTCTTAAACACAAAGACTTCCTTCCACTCTTCACTGCATCTCCAGAAAGTTTCGCCTTGTCTCCTGGTGGGCAGATGGCACAAGCCCTGGAGTCACAGAGCTGCTCCGACTGAGCAGGGTTCTGGCCTGAGTTTCTTGGACGGCCTCATGGGGCAGGGGCCTGGCATGACGGCCACCTCAGCACAGCTGGGAGGGGTGGTGGCTGTGCTCCAACAAGGACAGGCACTGCTGTCAACGGGGCCAGGCCCACTCGAGGGTGGCTTGATCCTAGGACCGTGTGGGCAGTGAGGAGGCTGCTGCCATGTCCCTGCTGACTGCCATGGTGTCATCCTGCAGCCTGGATCTGGGGCCCTGCTCACAGCCTCTCGGCCAGTCCCAGACCGGGTTGGTCTAGCGCCTCACAAGGCTGCCCCAGCCATGGCGCCCAGCGGGCTCTTCATTATGTTTTAGGGCCTGCCTGGACTAGGGCTTTCTTCCTAACCAGAAAAATAGGGTTTTTTTTACACGAGGTGGGGGATATTTCTAGGATCCGCTTTCCTGAGGCTGCAGGCCAACCTCCCCTAGCAGCTGTAGCAGGTGCAGGGAAGGAGTAAGGACTTCAGAGCCCGACAGCCTGAGCTCAGCTCCTGGCCTTGCTGCTCCTGGCTGAGCAGCCTGGGCAAGTTAGGGGGGCCTCAGCGCTTCGGCCTTCCCCCTGTGAGATGGGAGCCGCGGGACCTGCCTGGCAGGGTCATCCTAAGAGCCAAGGACAGTCCACACAGGAAGGTTCCCAGGACAGGGCTGACCACAGAGAGGGTGCTCAGAAGCTTCGAGATCCAGCCTTGGCAGCCAGGCCTTGTCTCCAGGACACTGAGGCAGCCCTGTCACCATGGCCCCCCACGTACCCCTCTTCTTGCCCTCTACTCTGGAATGAACCCCACCCCCACACATACACAAACCCGCAAGAACCGTTCCACCGAGATTCAGAACTAAAGAATGTTTGCGTAATCTCAGCCAATGATCTAAGCCTCAGTATATTTTCCCTTCCTTTTTATTTTTTTTTATTTTAATTTCATTTAGCCTGGCTTCCATACTAAAAATACCAACCCTCGAGATAAAAGCATGATTTTGCCTTATTCAACCTTCCACAATACAGCGCGTGCTCGAATAATGGAAAGGGGAGCCAGATGCTCCTGTAATTCTCCGAGCCCGCGGAAGCTCCGTCTGCCGGGAAAGGGTCTCGGGGAGGAAATTGATCATTTTCTCCCAGAACAATTGTGTCGGAATTAGGGAAGGGCTGAGGAAGGCGCGGGTCAGTTACTTTTCCTTGTCTGAATGCAAGTAAACTTTATTCCAGATGAAATCTTGCTGTGGTCCCATAAATCACGAGTCCTGATACACTGCGTGCATCCGTAACAGGAAGAACCGACACTCTCTCCCGCCCCTGGGGCGCTGCCATGTGCAGAGAGGCCATAAATCCTCACCCGCCTCCCTTCTGCTTTCAGAGGTTAGTGGGGGGCACCTGGCCAGGGACTAGCAGGGATTTCTGAGCTTCTGGTACCTTCTGTGAAACCAAAGCCCTGCCAGGGAGAGGGCCTCTGCCGTTTGCAGCTGCAGGGCGGCTGTCCTTACAGCTGGATGGAGGGACGTCCATCCAGGGGATGGAGGGACAGGGCTGAATGAACGGGAGATGGGTGCCACTCTGCTCCCTCCCCAGACGGCAGGCAGCATATTCAGGCAAAGGTTTTGCTACGCTTCTATGGGTCTGGCTCTGATGCCCCTAGGGGTTACTGTCGGTCCTTGGGAGTGGGGTGTGAGTGTGCACGTGTGTGTGCATGCCTGCGTGCACGTGTGTGTGTGCTGGGTGCCTAGACTATGCTACTGTCCCCACCCTCTCCACCCAAATTCAGCTCAGTGTCATGTCAAATCGGATCCCTTGGGCTTTGGGAAAGACATCGCTGGGGAGGAATATGTCTCCCGGACTGCCCGGACTGCCCGGTGGGGAAGCAGGCCCAGCCCCTATGGGCAGGACATGGGGTCCCCTAAGTGCTGGGGAGCCGCCCCATGGAGATTTGTAAGAAGAAAGAGTGAAGATACTGGAGCTCAGGTGAGCAGAGGCAGGTGGAGACCTCGGGGTGCCACAGGGGCCCCTCCAGCAGACAGCGAACTGTTCTACTGCTGCTGCTATTTCCCCTTAATGGGAAGTGTCATATTTAACCTCTGGCTTTAGATTTTTTATTCCTTTGTTACAATTTCTCTCAGATGTCCACAACCCTGTCTTCATCTATTTTTTGCTGCTATCACGGAATACCACAGACTCGGTAATTTATAAAGAACAGAGGTGTATTCGGCTCACAGCTCTGTAGGCTGGAAAGTCCAAGAGCAGCCGCCAGCATCCGGGGAGTGTGACCCAGGGCAGAAGGCATCACAGGTGGGAGAGGGCGAGGGCACACAGGCAGAGAGGAAAGGGGCCCAGCTGACCCTTTCACCAGGAGCCCACTCTTGGGATAATGGCATCAATCCATTTGTGAAGGCAGAGCCCTCCCCACCTAATCTCCTCTTAAAGGCCCCACCTCCCAATACCATTACATTGGAAGCTAAATTTCAACATGGGTTTTGGAGGGAGCGTTCAAACCACGGCACCCTCCTTCCTGCCTCGGCAGAATCAAGGGATGGAGAGGTGGCAGGGAGTGTGGCTCCCCCTTGCCCTCCACTGAGGCCGCAGCAGTAGCAGGACCACGAGAAGGAGGGCAGAAGCTCTGTGTTGTCAGCAGGGATCTGCAAACCCACAGGGAGCAGCTTCCCTGCAGCTATGACAGGAGCAGATCCAAGGGTGACGCCTGTCCCCAAGTATACCATAGGAAGGCCACCCTCCGACAGGGCAAGGATGTCTTTAAGTTGTGCCACAAAAGCCTTTTCAGTGCATAGCAATGTCAGTGGCATTTTGCCCCGAGCACAGAAAGAAGGCCTTACATTTTCTTCAGTCACAATTCCCTGTTCCTTTTTTGTTTGTTTGGAATAAAATAGAAACTGGCCTGTAAGCGGTGAATGAATGAGTGAATCATTCATTTATTCAACAAAGATATACTGAGCACCTACTATGTGCTTCGACCTCTTCTAGGCTTCTAAGAGCTATAGTGGACATCAGAAATTCTAAAGTAAAATCACAACTTTAGGGGAAAACTTTCCCTAATTTTTTAGAATCACATCATTTGATCAACTATTAGCCAGTTTAAAAATTGGTGGCCACCCATTTCATGTTGATATTCCTGTTCCATTTCTGAGCCAGTCTAACTATTAGGAGGTTAGTAATGAATTCTGCCCTACTGTGATGTCTGTGCTGTGGAACATCCCAGAATTGTCATCACTCTTCTCTGGACTTGTCCCTCATAAATGCACTCTGGATGTGCTCATTTATCACCTAAACCTTCCCAGTCTAGCCACTACATCCCAGTGGATGTGGTTTTTAGGTTCCTCCCTGTCCCTCCCCCCATCATCATGATTTCCTTTGCAGTCCACTTTCTCGTTCAATTGTCCCAAACTCTAGGACACAGACTCCTGGGAGCCTTATTTCAAGAGTTCTCTAAATCTTTTGGTACTGTATTTCTTAAGACGAGATTCAGCTTCGTACAATGAAAAAAGCTCAAATAGCAATAGCTTAAAACAAGATTGACAGTTCTTACTCCCTCGAATAGAAGGCTGAGGGAGGCAGTTTGGAGCTGACATGGAAGCTCTAAGATTCTAGCAGATGTTGCAGCTCCTACTTTCTTCTCTGCCATCTTCACAAAGTGGCTTCCATCCTCATGGTCTGAAATGGCTGCTGAAATTCAGCCATCACATCTATGTTCCTGGCAGCAGGAAAAGGGGAAAGGAAGACATGTTTTCTCTTTTATGAGTTTCCAGAAGTGCCACACAAAGCTGCTATCAGCAGGAATCTGATCTCGTGCTCACACCTCAGCTGTACCGGAAGCAATCTCTTATCTCAGCTGTAATGTGCTCAGTCAAAAAGTGGGATTCTGCTAACTAAGGAAGGGGGGAGAATGGATACTTGGTAACCAATTCAAAATCTCTGCAGAGCACCAAGCTTTATTAGAGAAGTGTCGTTATCACAGGGAATGGGAGGGCGGGAGACAGGGACATATTTTTATATTATAAACAAGCCTTCCCCACAAAGGTTGGGAATCACAATGTCATTATTTTAAAATATTTCTCTTAAAGGGCAGTATCTGGAGCAGAAAGAACGCACTGAGGCGTTCCGATAGCCTGGAACAACTATTGCTCCGTTTACCCAGCACCTTCCCCTCTTGTGAGAGACGTGCCTTCCCTAGGTCCAGCCAAGGGGTTCCAACGGCCACACCCCGTGCTTACAGGCCCTGCCCGCCCGGCCGCAGTGGACGGGGCAGGGTGGGCGTGTGTTGCTCTGATCCAGTGAGAGACTCAGACCTCCAACCCCTCCCCTGCCCGCTCTCCTCCCGGGCAGGCCTGCAGGCCGCAGTGGGTGGGGCGGGGAGGGGCAGCGAGAGAGCGGGCATGACCTTTAGGCGGAACACGCCCTTGCAGCCTGGCTCTCATCAGAAACAAGGCTGACTTCTTGCTGCCTGTCTGAAGGGAGGAGAGCTATTTCCAGGCCCCTCCAGCCCCGTTCAGTGGCAAGGCAAGGTGGGAACACGAGGGACCATGTAACTTGCACCACCAAGTAAAAGAAAAGGACAAGAACAGCGAGAACCAAACATGCATTGGCGCCTTATCCGTGGGGCAGTGTGCTGAGAGCGGCAGGTGTCAGCTGAGAGCCCCTTGGGGAAGATGGCGCTAGGGCGGCAATTCCAATAGTGGGTGGGCGTATGATGAGGAGGTCCAGAGAGTGACAGGGGCCCAGAGCAGGCTTAACCCGGGGCAGGGAAGGTCTTAGAGATGAGTAGTTATCATCCAGGCCAAGGGGCCAGGTCGATTGGCAGAGACAGGAGGGGTGGACAGAGTCCCAGGCAGAGGCGAGGGCCTGTGCAAACAAGCCAGGGGTGAGAAGAGCTCGGTAGGGTGGAAGACGTGAGGGATGCCCCCTTGGGGGGAGGTCAGAGGCCACAGGCTCCTGCCAACACTGGCCTGGAAAGGCTTGCTAGGGAGCGTGGGCTATTCCAGAGCCGGTGGGATGTCACTGACGATTCTCAGTGGGGGAGGGGGACAATCAGGTTTGTATTCTAGAAAGTTCATTCCTGCTGCACAGGGGACACCAGAGGTGGAAGGGGAAGGGGAAGGCAGGGCGATCAGGAAGGAGGCTGGGAAGGGTAGTGGCTCCGGGCTGGGCGGGTGGGTGGAAGAGGCGTTTAGGGTGCAGGAGCAGGACTTAGGGACGGGTGGGTGGCTGTCCGAGGAGGGGGACTCTGGGCAACTCCTAAGGTGGACAGCTCACTGCAGGGCGGTGCCGTTGTTGCCCTATGTCAGGTCACTTCTCCTGGGGCCTCAGTTTCTAGATCTGTAAAACAAAGGAGTTGGATAAGACCTTTTATATAGTCCTTCAAGTTACCTCCTTACACCTCAGAGCCCTTAAGGGCGTGGCGGAAGGGCCAGACGGGACAAGTGAGGAAGCAGTGGGTGGGGTCAGAGCACAGCAAGGGTGTGGGGTGTGAGGGGGCAGGGCAGGGCCAAGACCAGCCATGACACAGAGAAGCTGGGCCGCGGACAGTCCAAGTGGAACTGGATGTCAACCCCATCACGGGCATGGTATATAATCAGAGTTGTCCAAAACCACATTTGATGTGTCCATGTCTGGAAGAGTACACGCGACTGGCCAATCTTCCACACCCACGCTAGGTGGTGGCCAAGCATGACCTCCTCTGTGAGCCCCCAGTAACCTGAGCAAATGCCTGCTGAGCACACATCAGGTTGTTTATGGATGTTTAACTCCATGTCTGTGTTGCTTTAAAGAATGCTAATTGTCGGAGGGCAGGGGTGTGCCACTGCCTGGATTCTGGCACTTCTGGATTCTGGGCTCACAGGCATGTAGTGCCTCTCTCCAAGCCAAGGGTACCAAAATCTAGCTGCCTCCTAAGTCAATCTAGCTTCCTCCTAATGACGTCAATTATGATAATACTATAGCCACCACCTACTGAGCATGTATGAAGTGCCAGGTACTGTTCCAAGTATTTGGCAGCATTATTTCTTTATAGAAATCTTATAGGGCAGGTACTACTATTATCCCCATTTTACAGATGAGGAAACCAAGGCCCAGAGAAGTTACATAATAATTTGCTCAAGGTGGCACATTGGAGCAAGCAGGACATGTAAATCCAATTTTGTTCACCTCTATGTCCAAAACCTGGTGCACTACCTGGGACACAGGGGGCTGCCAATGTCTATTGGTTGAAAAGGTCCGTGGACAAATACAGCCTGATACTCCCACTCAACCATGTCAGGGCTGGCCTACGGGTCGCTGTAAATATACGCATCCCCGGTCACCCTGTTCTTGAAAATGGCCTCTCTCCTGTGATGTTTGTTCCCAGGCAAAATGCTGCAATGTGCCAAATAAACAAATAAGCAAACAAAAAACTCTGTGGCTGCTGAAGCAACCCATCCCCGATCGGCTGAAGGGAAGGCAGCAGAGGTCTTCAGAGGTAACGTGATGGGTAAACCAGCTGGAAAGGACTAGCAGGTGGAAGTGGCCAATCAGTTGGCCCAAGAGGACCCAGCCAGCCAACAAGCAAATCAACCAGACATGTGCTGTATAGAACTAAGAATCTAGGCTTGTCCAAAATTTACATTGAAAATTCAAGCTTTGAAAGTTGGAATGAACCTCATTCAAATCCATTGTGTCTAAAACAAATGTTGGAATCTGTCAGGAGATTATTTAGAAAAGTAAGATTAAGTCCTTGTTTTAAAACTTATAATTACTTCCATTGTTTAAAAAATACCACAACATGGATGAATCTCGGAAACATTATGCTAAGTAAAAGAAGTAAGGCACAAAGACCACATATTGTATGATTCTATTTATATGAAACATCCAGAAAAGGCAAATACAGAGACAGAAAGCAGATTAATGGTTGCCTGGGGCTTGGAGTGGGAGCTGGGATTGACTGAAAACAGATACAAGGATCTTTCTGGGGTGATGAAAATGTTCTAAAATTGGATTGTGGTGATGATTGCACAATTCTGTAAACTTACTAAAAATCATCGAATTATACATTTAAAAATGGATGAATGTTATGGTATGTAAATCATACTTCAATAAAGTTGTTTTCTAAAAAAGTAAAAATCATGGAAACAACCAAGAAATTGATATTTTATAAAATCTCTATGAAAGATCTTAGAGATCACTGAATCCAGTTTTATAGCAAGTCCAGGGAAGACGTGAGAAGTTGCATGCAGCTGGAATCCAGACCCCTTGACGCCCAGGTAGAGCCATCCTCTTCCTCACAGAGCTTATGTGGGTGTCTAATTGAAGGGGGATTTACCTTCACATGTCCACAGACACTCCCAATGTGGACGCTGGCCAGTGGAGGCTGCTGCTCTCTCCCTCGGCCTGTGAAAGAGGATCCCTGGAAGCCCTCCTGGGGAAGTTCACAGGAGAGGCGAGGAGGAGAAAGGACTGGGATGTGTGAGACCCACCCATCCCTCGGGATCCCAGGGAGTGGCAGGCTCTGGGCAGGAAGTGGCACTTCTGGATTCTGGGCTCACAGGCATGTAGTGCCTCTCTCCAAGCCAAGGGTACCAAAATCTAGCTGCCTCCTAAGTCAGTCCCCACTGGCCCTCCTGGGGAGACTTGAGACAGCCTCTTAGCCCAAGTGAGAGGAGGTAATGTCCCTCTCTTCCTGCAGTAGAAGATTCCAATGAGGCCTTGACATCCAAAGTGGACACAACCTGTCATCCAGCCATCCACCCAACCCAACGCTCACTCACTCCTCCTCATCCATCCATCCATCCATCCTGCCTCCATCCATCTAAATATCCATCCACCCACCAACCCATCCACTCATCCATCCAGTTTCCCACCCATCCATCCATGCACTCATCCCTCCTAAAATCCACCCACCTGTTCACCTGTCCACCCAGCCACCCACCCAGCCACCCAGCCCACTCTGAGCCAATCTCCAGGCTGCACCCTGCTCCTGCCCTCCAGGAAATGACAGCCTAGAACACACTCATTTGGCACTTAACTTTTCAAAGCGCATTTGCACTGGTGGCACACGTATATGCACGAAACTTGTTACTCCCCTGGTCTGTCAGGAAATATATGATTTTTTATTCCTTCTCTTCCTACATCCAGTGTACCAATAACTCGCATAGGCTCTCCCTCCAAGGTACATGCTGAATCCACACTCATCTCTCTGTCTCTTCCACCCACCAAGGTCTAAGCAACCATTTACTGCTCACCTGGACTATTCCACCAGCCTCCTCACTCACCTTTCTGCTTCTATCCCTGTTTCTCCACGGCCCCTCTCCTCACAACAGCCAGAGCCGGCCAGACCCCTTCGGGGCTGGCTCCTTCCTGCCTGCAGTCTAAGCGGCTAGACACTGCGGTTCATTTCCCCACAGCACCACGGCTCTCTTGTGAAGCCAGGGACTGAGCAAATGCACTGACTACCCACTCACTGTGTTAGTCAGGGCTCTTTCCATTGCAAATGACTGGTCTGAGTTTTAAAAAAAGAGAAAAAAGCAGGAGGGGGTTTATTGGCTCACAAAACTGAGAGGTTTGAGAAGCAGGCTGGTTCAAGCACTTAGATCACTGGTCCCTTCAAGGCCTCTTTCTCCCCAGCTCCTGACTCCACTTTTCGGCGTTGGTTTGCTTGCAGGCAGGTGCTCCCGGTACTTACCGCTGAAACCAGTCCCGGAGCCTTGAGGCCTGCGCATCACTGGCTGTTCCTGAGCACACAGGACGGCCTCTTTCTCCAGAATTCCAGCGAAACCCTGGGAGGATTCTGATTGGCCTGGTTTCCCAGCTCTGAACCAATCAGAGTTCAGATTGATTGGACTCTGTGTGGTAGAGAACTCTGATTGGCCAGGCCCGGTCACATGAATGCTCAGGTGTGTCACATGCCCTTGGAAACACAGACACTTCTCTTTGGCTCTGAACAGACAAAACACATCCATCCAAATTCCCAGGATTTCTCCCCATCTCTCCACCCCCCCACCCACACTCTTCCTTCCTCCCACCCACATCCAAACACACACCTCTAAACTTGCAAAAGGAATGAAATGGGGTATCTTATCATACCTTTCCCTTCAAGGGAAAAAGTTGGCCATCAAGGCTGGGTCACGTTCCAAACAGCTGGCTCTTCTTTTTCCCTCTGTAATTGGTCTATACTGAGCAACTTTTAGACACCAGCCCCTTTGCAAAGAATTGCAGGAAATGCATCAACAGCTAGATTAAGGTCCGAGCTCAGGAGGCTTGCAGCCGAGCCAGGAAGAAAAAGCAGACCCACAACAATGTGCTATAAAGTAATTAATCCCTTTGTTGTGTGGTCAGAGAAAAGGAAACCAAGGCATCTAGGAAGGCTTGGAGGAGAGGACAGAAATCAAGCTTGGTGGCTGGACTCATTTGAAGGGGCAGGGAGGTCTGTTGCCTGCCATCAAGCCTTTCTCCTGCTAGTCGTGGGGGAGTGGGATCGTGCTCACCCATGCACAAGCATCCTGCCCCTGTGGCTACACTTGGAGGCCCCCGATGGCAGAGCTGTGCTTTCTCCTTCCTGGGCACCCAGTGAAGACTCCCGATGTCACAGGGGTCTTGTTGTTGATCATTTGGGGCCAACTCTACTTTTTGTGGATCTATCTTCATATTTGTGACTTGTTCTCTTTGTCTCCACTCTGTTATTTATCTCAAAGTCTCTGCCTTTGTCTCTCCAGCTCTGCGTGAGTTTGTGTCTATAAGACCCTGCCTGTCTTTGTCTCTTTTAAGACCATCACACCCACTGGCATGAGGTCACACTGAGGAGGCCCAGTAGTCCCTCCCAATGATAGTTGATACCACTGCCCTCCTGTTGCCACCACCCACCATGGATAGATCTGTTAGGACTTCAAGGCCAAGTATAATACTATGGGCACAGTCCTTTGGCATTCAGTCATTCAGTCATTTGACAAAAATGAAGGGTAAACAGGACTGCAAAGGGCATATGTAGTTGGTTTAAGAGAGCCAACTATTCTCAAGCATTTTAAAACCATTTTTCTGTCATGCAAATGCACAAAAACAGCTGAAGTGCTTACTCTAGCTGGTTCTTTTCTATTGGCTGAGCTGGTCACCAATTCTGCCTAAGCTGGTGCTGTAGACACTGGCGTGTTTAGAACCCAGGCCTTTTAGTACTTCAAGACTTCTGCTGAGTGCCAGAACCTGGTTCAGGCAGGGAACGAGGGACAGAGCTGGGTGAGGACATAAGGAAACAAATCCTTGTGAAACAATGAAGTATGCTCCAAACCGGAGGTGGGCTTTGGGGAAGGTTTCTGAAGGGATGGGTGTAAGCTGGCCTTTGAGGATTAGTAGCCTGAATTGGTGGTTGTCAGGATATAAAACTAAAAGTTCACCAAATACAGTCCCTCTCTTGGTGCCTAGCCAGAGCCCAAAGCTATCAGTCAATCAGCAGATGGTTAACGTGGCTTTCTGCAAAGTACAGAAAATAAAAATGCCCACGCCTTCTATCCAGTGCTTTGTGTGTGACGGTTCCTGCCCTGGAGAAGCTGACAATCCGGGGACAGTGGTAGCAAAGGCTTCCGGAGTGCCAGGCAGGAGACAGCGCTCAGCTGCGGGGCAGGAAGTGATACACAGGAGAGAGGGGAGGTTTGAAGGACGGGAAGCCCCACCGTTAGCCTGTCTTTTCCACGAGGCCACTGAAAGGGCAGAGAAAGCAATCCTTCCTAATAACAGTCACGCTGGAATCCTCCTCCCCGCGTTTTTGCAGAGTAGAAAGTTGAGGCTTAGAGAGGTTAAATGACTACCTCAGATACAGCTAGTGGGTGATGAAGTAGGACTCCATTCAGGTCTTTATGGATCTCACTACTTCAGAGGGATTTTACTGCATTTCTAAAAGAGGGAATAGATACATACATTAGAAGCCTTTGGGTGAGGGCTTTGTTTAGGTTCATCTACCAGATTTTCTAGCATGTGTCTAAAAACATGGGACACAGAAAGGATACATTTCGACGGGATTTCAAGATCAGGAAAAGTCCAAAACATGGGTACCCTTCAGAAGAGGTATTTTAATAGGGGGAACGGAGCAGCTAGAGGCAGCCGGGTGTGTTGAGCACACAGTCGACGCTTGAGGTGTGTTAACTTGGCCATCGAACCGTCACAAATACAAGCAGGACATGAAGCAAAGGTGCTGTGTCCTACTGGGCGAGTTGGGCCTGTCTCGGCCTGGATGGTGAGTGAGGTGCAAGGGCCCCTCACCCTGCTGGTACTGTGCTCAGGGGGGCCACCCCAGACAAAGCCACCTGCTGGGCTGTGCCACACAATTGGGTCATGACTCTTGACACACACGCCAGGGTCTTGGGCAGCTCTCCCCGCAAAGCAGCATGGAGAAGGACTCCCTTGACCCTGCCTTCCCCTTTACAAGGATAACTGGGGCATTATTTCTCCTCTGGTGTGTTCCTGAGAACCTGGCAGGTGACAAATTGCCCCACGCTCAGCGCTTAGTGCTGGGGATTCTGGCACTTCCAGGGCTCCCTCCTGACCTTTATCCCTGCCCCTTCACTGTCTTGTCAGGTGACCTTCGACCTTAGGGAAGTCACTTAATCTCTATGAATTTCAACTTTATCTGTCCCCTGAAGATAGCAACCCTTCCCAGGCTGGGAAGAACCAAGTAAAGCCCCTAGCTGGAGTGTGCACGAGCGGGCCTTGTTCAACACAGCTCAAACAAAAGCACTGATCACGGCTCCAACGCGAGTGTGAATCTTGTCCTTGTGGGGTCCTGCTTCCCCTTCTGTAAAGTGGGAACTCCTGGGCTACCTGCTGGGCAGAGGTGCTGGGATCAGTAAGGCGAGGCAGGGCGGGCCGGCCTTTGAGAAACATCGCCTGGCGTCCACATGCAAGGACCTGTTACGTTCCATGTCAATGAAGAATCCAACAATTGTATTTTCCAATTTGCTAGCAACGAGCCATTTGTTCACAAACCTCTGCCCTCCGTTCACACCGGGGAATATCAACAGCTCCAGGAATGTTTACACTATCACCTGGCAGAAGCAGTAAAGGGGGGGAGGGGTGATAAAGTTTAAGTCCACTCTGGTTTATGAAATGCTATGGCTCTAATAAGCCACTGTGGAGAGTCGCATGGATTAAGGATAAAGAAAAAAAAAAAGACAAGGAGAAAATAAAACCTCCCCTCTCAAGTATTTAGAATCAGTAAATATGCTATGGAAATAATGCATTAGGCGTGCGAGGACTGCTTACCTGCCAGGAGAGGACTCTTGCTAGCTGGAGAACACAGTGGGAAATAGGAACATTCTTAAGCCTGGTGTTTGCATTGATGTCATCTCGGTGTGAATAATAAACCTCTCACCTCGCCTCCCCGGCCCATTAACCACACATTCTCCTTAAATAAATGGAAGAAAAACAGCTTGTGGGAACAGCCCCTTAAAGTGGGCATGCACCCTGACTTTGTCACCAGCATGCTAAGGGACCTCTTGGGGCCTCAGTTTCTCTATCTGTAAAATGGGTTGAACTGGATCAGAATTTTTTTTCCTTTTTAAATTTATTTTACATATTGTTAAAAAATTGGTTTAAAAAAACCCTCCAGTATTAACACAGAAAATCAAAAACTAAAAACAGACACTGAAGTGAAGTAGAGGCAGATCTAAGGCCCCCTGCTCCCCAACTCCTCGCCTACACCCATCACGGCCCCTTCTAGAAGCCCAGGGCTCCGAGCAATACAGCTCCAAAACCACTACTCTTCAGATGGTCTTTGGAGACCGCTTACAAGGTGAGTCTCTGTGATTTTATGACTCCTTTGTCATTCTTTCACTCTTCTAGCTTTCTTTGGTCCTTTGTGATATGTGGCTGTAGTTCTTGAGGCTGCATGTGCCAGAAAAGCCCTGTCTGGGCTGGAGAGCTCCTCACAGGACGTGGATCACACATGCGGGTGTGCCTGGCACAGAGCCCAGAAGTGCCTCTTCTCTCCCTTGACCCCATCCGTGCCAGGGGCGCCAGCCTCCAGCCTGTGTCACATGCCCCTTTTTTGTCACCAGCCCCCTTCTGTGGAGACTTAATAGCCGTGCACTTTCTCTTATGCCCTGTGCGTATGTGTGTGCATATGCACTTATGTGTGTGTGCATGTGCGTGTGTGTGTGTGTGTGTGTGTGTGTGTGTGTGTGTCCTGGGGCCATGCCCCGACTCCCTGAAGGGCTGTCTGCCCACCCCGGCCTCTTCCACCGAAGCCTGAAGGGGCGTGCGTACAGCGTTTTCAAAGAACTTGGATGATTTTTTTCTAATAAAACTGTTTTTTTTATTGCCGCTCCCAACCCACCTAGCACCAGCTGTGATGAGAATCACTTGTATGGTAAAGTGCTATTGATAAAATTGCTCCCTCCGGAACTTAGCTATGCACTCACGCAGCGCCTGGCTGCCTCTCTGCTCCGCCCGCCCGGCAGCCTGCGCGGCCCCAGCTCCTTCCCGCAGGCCCGCCTGCCCCGGCCTCTCCCTTCTTCCCTGCCGCCTCCTTCCACGCTCCTTCTTGCCGTTTCCTCTCTCTTTTCTTCCTGCCGTCCTCTGCCTTTCCTCCCTTTCCTCCTGACGTCTGCTGCGGCCTCCCTCTGCTCTCTTCCTCCCCTCCCCAGGCCTGCCTGCCTCTCTCCCATCGCCCCTCGTGCTCCCCCTGCCTCCTCACTGGCTGTCTCCCCCTCCGTCTCAGGCCAGGTCCGCTCAGCGAGGTCCGTAGGGAGGTCCCAGCTGTCTCTTTGGAAAGAGGCAGTCCCAGCCCGGTCCCAGGAAGTAGGCCCTTGCCTGGCAGCTGCTGGGCCTTGAGGACCGCGGCATCCTCGGATGTGCCCCTCCTCGTCTGGCCCAGGCTCCCCTCTCCTGCCAGAGGTGCTCTGGGATAAACAAGGGGCAAGCAAAGAAAGGCAGATGGAAAAATTATGATAGGTTCGGGGAACAGTGTGTAATCTGAAGGAACAGCATGACAAAGAGTTGCCAAAGGAGATGTTAAACCCCCTGAGGTTGAGGAGGTAGGTGGGGACTTGGCTGCAGATTACAAAAGGCTCAACAGCCTGGCTAAGAAATTTGACTTTGACCTACAGTCCCTTCCAGTCGTTAGGGTACTCAGAGCTGTGGTGACAAACGTGACTTGCTGAGGCTTCAACAGTGTGTTGACTCACACAACTGTGCAAGCTCCAGGACCAGTTCCGTCAGGGCCCCGCGCTGTCACGTCTGGGGACTTTCTCAGCGGCACCGTCCCATGTGCGTGTCTGCTTGGTTCTTGGGGGCACAAGGGGTCTGCGCGCGGCAGCCAATGCTACGGGCTCCCTCGCTCGTTTCCAGCAGGAGGGAAACAGAGCACGGCCTCCCGCAGTGCTCGCCTGAGAACCCGCCCGCCCCACGTCCCGTGAGCCAGAACTGGGTCCCACGTGGCTTCTGAACCGACGCTGGCAACAGGGATGATGCATTGATAGCCCTTGCGCCAGTCGGCTGCTCCCTCTGGCTGAGGATAAGCCCCCAAATTCAGGCTTCCCCCCAAAGAGGGGGAGTGGGTGGGGTATTGGAGAGTCTCCTCCACCCCCTCGACAGCTTAAAGGTCCCCTGGAACCCTTGGAACAGGGTGATGGGATGGAAGGTATGTGAAAGTACGTGAAGGCCTGGGCCAGCAAAGAACGTCTTCTCAGAGCAGCAATATTAGCTGAAGAGTTTTGGAAAAATATATTAAAATCATCACAGGTATATTATTGACTAGAATGTAAAATACACATGCAGTTTTAAATTAAAACATGAAGGTCTGATGTGGTGGCTCACACCTGTAATTCCAGCACTATGGGAAGCCAAGACAGGAGGATCGCTTGGGGCCAGGAGTTCAAGACCAGCCTGAGCAACATAGTGAGATTCCATGTCTACAAAAATTTTAAAAAGCAAAATTAGCTGAGCATGGTAGTGCACTCCTGTATTCCTAGCTACTCGGGAGGCTGAAGCAGAAGGATCACTTGTACCCAGGAATTTGAGGTTACTGTGAGTTATGATTGTGCCACTGTACTCCAGCCTGGGTATCAGAGACCCCATCTCTAAAAATCAATTAATTAATCAATTAAACCATGAGACTTCGAAGAAAATTTCTATTTCACTAAACTGTGTGAGGGTTAGCTTACACCGATTTTGATTATTACTGCATTTCTAACACATGGAAAATGCACAATAACTACTTGCTGAATGAATGAATGAACAAACGAATCAATGATTAAGACAGGCTACTTAACCCTATTTCCAGTCCTGTGGGTACCATCACCTCTCCTTTATTAGAAATGATTTGGTAGAAAATTTTGAGAAACATTGCAATAAATAAAAGGGATTCCCAGCGAGTTGTTTTCCTTTTTTTTTTAATAGCAGCCTATTGAGATATAATTCATATACCATAAAATTCACACTTTTAAGAGTACAAGTCAGTGGTTCTTAGTGTATTCACAGAGCTGTGTGACCATCACTGCCATCAGAGAGTTTTAGAACCAAGTGTGGAAAGAATCCGGCCCACAAAGAGTGAGGGCTGTGCATGCTGGGGACAGAAGGAGCCCCGGCTGGAGGAGAGTGTGTCTGGTGGAGGCAGAGAGGCCCGCCAGAGACCTATGGCAATACTAAAGGGAGAGCTGGAGCCTCAGTCTCGGGGTGTCACTAGCAAGACCGGAAAAGCAAGGCTCATGTAAGAGAGGTTGCAGAGGTTGTAAGTGCAGTTTGGAGTCTGCCCCTGGTGGGCAGAGACTGCAGGGCAGAGGTGCCTCCTAGCTCTCAAGCCGTCAGATTTCGACAGCTCACATCTCCACTTCACAGACGAGGCAAGATGCAGCCAAGAGTAGCAGTGGATGTCCCTCTCTCCTGCCTGGGGCAGAGACGTTGGACCATGGGTCCCCAGGTGCAGGCCACGTGCAGATGCAGAGCAGGCGTGACCTGCCCAAATTGCTCTGAGAGTGGCACCCCAGGCACTGTCCTCCTTGCCACGGGCACCCGAGCTCAGCTACTCGTGAGCCACGTTTCAAGGACGGAGCTGATCCAGTCAGGAGTAAACAAACCCAGATTCCTGTTCCACTCAGGTAGGAGCCCTCAGGAATTCTGGAACTTCCCGCAGTTGTGCTGCTGGGGGTGGGGCGCGCAGGGGAAGGGGTGTCCAGCTGCATCTAGTGGGGTGTGCCTGGAGATGCTGAATCCGGGACAGTGGTTTTCTGGAAGCTCTCCACAGAGCGGGCTTTGCAAGACCAGCCTCGGCAGTGTCTTCGGTACCACATGGAAAGGTGGTGGGAAAACCCGGCACAAAAGCAAAGGCCCAGACTCAGGACACCCGTCTGCCTCTCGTGAACTGCGTGGCGGCCGCACAGTCTGCCTTCTGGCCTGCACAGTCGTCAGCCCTAAAAGTGGGGGTGAGACTGGCTCAGACTGAACACTAGGCCCTCCAAATGTTCCATGGGAAAAAAGTTTGAGATATGTCGTGTACCATTTTGGGATATGCCCAATACTGTGTTACCATCCTGGAGATGTAAGGGCTCTGAGTGTTCTAGGAAAGAAGACGGCTGAATTCTGCTCACTGTAGAGTCTCCCCAAGTACTTGATGGACGGGGTCTGGGCGGAGAGCTGAGATCCTCACTTCCCAGCCCCATCTAAAACCAGCTGCCTCCCCTGCGTGGCGCCTTCACAGGTGAGTGGCGTGGATAGACGGAGAGCCATGGTGAGTGGACCTTTTGGCCAGGACTTCACCAACAATTGGCTGAGCACAAGCGAGGCTTGGGGAGAAAGTCAGGACAAGGGAGGGAAAAGAGACAACAAAAGCCCGTATTTGTCATGTTATGACTCAGACTAGTTTTAAGGAGGGAGACTTCACATAAAATCGAGTGTGGCTGCAGCCAAACAGGAAGGCTAGGCGTAGAGGCGTTTATACACAGGATGGGATTTTTCAGGTGGGGAGAAATCCCAGCCACGCCCAGAGAATGGGGTGGCGGGCCCAGGTCCCACAGAGGGAGCAGCAGGCCCAACAGGACCCAGGTCTCCCAGACCAGCGTCCCGGCCGCGGGGCCAGACTCACCGGCCCGGCCGCCCCCTGGCACACATGGTGTGTGGCGCCAGCCCCGGTTGGTCGGCTCTGCTCCCAAGAATGATCCCTCCTGACAGACGGTGGAGGTGAAAGGGCCAGGGAGTGTTTCCAAACGGTTGATCTGACAGCTGCAAATTTCATTTCGTGTTTCGTGTTGACCTCTAGCTATTTCCCTAGTCGCCTGGGACTGCGAGATCGATAAACCCCACAGATAGCTAACATCCCCTCTGGCACCCTCGGCTCCAGTTAGAAAACGGTCCCGTCCACAGCCCTCTGCAAATCTTAGCAGATTGTTCGTTTTCTGCAGAGCCCGGCAAACTTCGGTGGACCCTGGTGGGGCCAGAGCCGCACGGCAGGGTGGAGGCCGCGGCTGGCCCAGCCTCCCGGTCCAGGACAGACTCCCCCAGGCCCAGGGCGGCCACCGCGGGAGCAGGAGCCCCAGCCCGCTTCCCGTGAGTCTGCGCTCGACCACACGGCCTCCGTTAGGTCATTAATGTCACACGAGAGTCAGGACCGTTGGCTAACCCACCCTCAGAGACCTCTTTAAAGGAAGGCTTGGAGGTAGTGAGGGAGAAATGGACTGGTAGTCATAAAAGCGATTTCCCTCATCCTCCTCCTGCCCCTCCACAGCCGGCTGACCCTGGTCCTGGCGCTTTCTCTTCCTGCTGAGCCCCAGCTTCTCAGCTGCACCATGGAGCGATGGCTGTCCCTGTCTGAAAGGACTGCCACAAGGATTAAATGAGTTGGTAAGCGCAGAGCCTCACAGAGCCTTGTGAATTAGTGGGAACCTCCGTGAACCCGAGTAAGGCTCGGTTCTGCTTAGAAGCCGCGGTCCTCAGACCTGAGGCTGCCGGGGAGACCTGCATCACAGCCAGGACCCCCAAGGGCTGCCCTGCTCAGAGGGTGCCGGCTGTGTGCAGACCTCCCTGGATCACAGGTGGCTGGTGGCAAGAGCGGAGCGTGAGGTCCCTGCACTCCCCTCCCAGCGCCAGGCTCCGGGTGAGTGCTCGGTAAAGCTTTGCTGAAAGCACACATCCACGAGGCAGTGTCTGGCAACGTGACAGGATGGCATGTGGCCCGCAGGACATTGTTAAAAGGGAGGACAGCTGGGTAGGCGACCGTCCTATCACGCCCATGTGCACACACACGCAGAGCTATACACGCGAACACGAGTGGCTGAGTAGCCAAGGTCAGTACTGGCATCAACGTCTTCCTCCCGTGGCCAGCCCGATCTGAGGAGCAAACTCTTCTGGCCTGCCCGCACCCCTGCAAAGCCAGGGCTGAAATCCCCTGAGGCCCCTTCCTCCCAGCCCGACCTTGGCACGCCGTGCAGAGGGTTTCAACAGAGAGAACGCCCGTCTAGGATCTGCAGAGAGCACTTTGACCTCAGCATGACACCGATCAGAAGTGTGATTCTGAGAAACTCACTTCCCGCCTCTGGGCCTCAGTTTTCCCATCTGTGAAACGGAGAGATGGAGCTGCCTGTGCTTGCCTATCTTGCAAGGCCTCCTGGAGGCAAGCCACGGCCGACCTGTGGGACGTAGGAAGGGCATGGCAGGTCGTCGAATCTAATGCCTCACAAATACTGATTTCAGATGAGATTTCAGATGAATCTTCAATTTTTTTTTACTGAGAACCCCAGCTTAGAAGACAGGCAGACCCGAGCCGCTCGGGCCGGGCCGGAGGTGGGAGTTGGGCTCAAGGCCTCCTCCTCCTTCGAGAGACACCGTTTGAAGAACAGCTGCCTCGCTTTAGAGGTGAGGGGCTAGGCTCAGAGAGGGCCCCGCTCAAGGTCACGTGCTCTGCACAGCACCACAGAGACCCTGCACGTGACCACAGAGGCAAAGGCACCCCTGCTCCTGCCGGGGGATCTGGGGGTCTGTCCACCACCCGAGGCCCCAGAGCTGCCTGCAGTTTCCAGGCAACCAGCTCGCGCGGCCCAGCGCTGCCCACCAGCCCCGCAGCTGTCCTCCCAGCCAAAACTGGTTTAGAAAAGGCTGCCCGGCTGGCAGGTAGGCACAAAAGGGGTGGGCCCCGTTTGACAGACAGTGTCCTTCCCATTTGCATGTCATTAAGCTGCAGGCCAGTTAGCAGAGGGGCACATAGCTTGAGATTCCCTGCCAAGCAGGGCACAGAGGCACTGGGCCTTCATTTGCATTTTGGACACCCGCCCTGAGCCTCTGAAGCCAATTTGAAACTGAGGGTTTTCTTGAGGAGGTGACCCGGGTGCTGGAGTGGACTGGGAGGGTGCCTCCCTCTCAGTGGTGCCCCCAGCTTTTCCCCGGCTTCTCCCAACACTGTGACACAAACTGGAACAGACTTGTTTGAGGGGAAAGGGCTTCCTTGCTCTGAGAGGTCAAACTGGGCCCCGAGCAACAGCTTGGGAGAAGACGAGTAAATTCCACTAACCCGGGCTTATCCGGGCTCTCCCCGGCCAGCAGCCCCACCACACTCACACCAGCCCAGCCTAGCCCAGCCAAAAGGAAAAAAAGAAGAAGCAAGGAACACAGGCCACATGTTCTCTGCACTT